>JAMKCH010045269.1:0-12639 GCA_023653785.1 Ophioderma brevispina | reverse complement strand
AACGTTTTCCAATCTGTTGTATATTTTCGTAGACCTCTGCAATTTTGTATGGATTTTCTATTATACATACGTTCCGTTCCGTTTATTGTCATTATCATACATATCATATAGTAGTCATACAATACATTACAAGAAAAACAATTGATATATATAAAACCATACAAGAAAAACAATGTGTAATGATATAGTAATAGAAAAAAAACAATGTGCATAATATGACAAATTAGAATTAAGAACACTAAAAGATTGCAAACACACCCACGTAACTTGAAGGCAGAATTAAGACTGATAAAAAACAATCGTAATTGGTCGTGACATCGCACTTTTTTTATAAAGAAGTCCTTATCAAAAGATGAATGTAATATTGTTTTTTTTTTTTTTTTTTTTTTTTTTTTTTTAACATTTTTATAATAGGGACATCTCATAACAAGGTGAAATTCGTCTTCTATCTCATTTAAACTATAATTTAATGTACTAACTATTTTCAGGTGCAAGTTTTGGTAAAAAATGCCTTCCTTTCGCAAATAGTGAGCGCTGAGTCTAATTTGCTATACATCGATCTTAATGAACGAATTAACATAATTATAGTTCTCCAAGGAGAGAAGGATTTCTTCAAGAGACAATCCGTACGTATTAATTTGGTGATTATTTATATCTGCTAACCAAAATCTGTAGAAGTGTGTTTAAATACTTTGATCAATGTACCCTGTATACGTGTAGCCTTTGGATGCCAGCGTTTTTCTCTTGAGAAATCTAAAGGCAATCGCCGGATAAGGAGAGAAGGAAGCCCTCAGATCATATAGGTCTATTTCACAATCAAATTTTTGAGTTGGTTTTTGCCAACTACTTTGGTCATGTACTCAAGGGTATTTTTTATCCGCCCAAATACACCTTTGGGGGGGTTTCAAGCAAAAATGAGAAAATGTCTGAGAAACTTCAGGGGCAATTCTCTCTGGAAAAAGCAAAGCTTAGAGCATGCCTTCATTTCTATGACCATTTATTACTGATATGAAGAAACAGGAAGAATGTTGCATAGCTGCCCGTCTTTGTCGTGGAGTGGGTCTTTGTAAGTGACGCCTATAGATAAGACCTTTTGTCCTTCTACCTACAAAGAGGCACATGAGGCGCCCTTTATAACAATACCCAAATACCTGTCATAGCTTATGCTGCTAAGATTTGGATTATGTAATAAGCGGCTTCACACCAAGCAGACTCTGGAAATACAACAATGCCTGACCCACGCGCTATTTAAATCATGAGCAAGTTAACTACACTATGAGCTAATAACTTACATTCCATGACGCAGTTCAGTAGCTTTCTTCCCATTGTATTGAGCAAATCCATCCCCCTGTATTAATTAGTATGATTTATATGATACCCAGGACGTGCATGGTCAGCTGTTGTTAACATGTTGCTCATCCAAGGCTACTACTGAACAGAGCCCGTGTAGATTAGCATGCCCTTAAGCCATGATAGTGATAGGGTATGGGTTGTAGTACCAAGTTCGTTTGTTGTTTTTGGCAATGCCATTTAGTGTTCCGGCCCCCAGAAAACAAAAAATGCACAACTGAGGTCTTTCAACACAAGAACCAGAACGCCACTCAAAACATATGTTGCTAATATTCTATAGAGACCATCCTGGAAACGCCAAGAATTGTGGGTTCTTGGGGTTTGCAAAGGTTCAAATATGGAAATTTTAATTGTCATTCTAGCCTGTATTATATTTTACTAAAATGATTTTTGGGGAATTTATGTAAAGTGGGATTTTTTTAAAACCAGCAAAAGGTAGTAAACTGTGAGCAATGTCGTTATTATGCAAAAAAAGTGTCAAGTTCATCCGTTTCTCATGAAAAAAAACATAGAGGGCGTCATTCATTCCTTTTCCGGCGCAGTCCTTAATTAGTTGTTATATCTTGCCGCCGTCGTGTCCAAAACCACTTTTCCGAGTAATTTTAATGCAGATCCAATCCTCTTTGACTCAATTTTGTAACAAGGTGAACGGTCGAGTGCATAAGGTAGGTCTTAAAAAATAAAGAGCATTATGTATTCACCTTTGTAATTTTTAGACCTGGTCTTTAAAGCTTCAGTTCAAAGATGAGTCCAATCGGGAGGATCGACCAGTTAGCAGACAGACGGCCGGCTTCGGCAACGTGCGCGAAACAAAACAACGTTCCGCTAGCTGAATGAGGATGGACCGAGAAGCCGCATGATAAACTAGTCTTTACAATTAAATGTAATGTCATGCTAGTCATAAGTTCCAAAACCCAAAGTATCTAGATCTGCGCCTTCTTGGGTTCGTGTTACATTTTTGTTATGCTTTTTTAATATTGTTTTTAAAAAGGAAAGACCTGTCAATCAGATGATGTTTGACGATCACTTTTAATAAGTGTATATCCCAACTCAATTCGTTTATGATAACGTTCTGGAAAGGTAGCCGCCTAATGATATAATTGTAAAGGTCCAAAAATTGCATAAGTCGTATGAATGTAGCGTTTACTATGATTATAGCTCTAGTTTAAAAGGTATTCAGATATGGCCTATTATTTTACAACTCAATTGATTACATGTGCAATCAATGGGAGTGGGGTGTTGTAGGCAATAGTTAGGTTCCGCTCAAAGAAAAAGAAATAATTTTCTTTCATATGTCAAAATATGCATTTTAATGACCAAATCGGAAGACAGATAAAGGCGCCCATTCAAATGAGTCCCTAAGATAAGTGACGATAATGTGCTATAACCAAATATTATTAGGGTTTAGGAAGTGGTTCCAAAGTCAACATCAAGTTGCGGTTTGGTTCTGTGACGCCTCTTGAAAACTGTTGAATAGCCGATAACAATCGGCGATTCACATGCACTAACTTTCAACATAAATACATTATAAACAATATGTTTTTGATCCTAGTGCTTTATTTTTGTTCTGTCCACTAGATTAACCTCAAAAAAAAGGGTATTTCCAAAATGACAGGGCGGTTTGATACGAGAATGTCGTATAAAATCACCGCTTCTTCTAGAGTAGATCGAATCCTGCCATTAAGATAGATACCACGTAATATACTTAGTCCAACGGATAAGATGCCTATAAAATATCAAATAGTGCGGAAGTGGGGGGATCGGGGAGGACGAGGATCGTGGATCACGAAATTCCCCTTAAGCTTCCAGGTTTACTCATTTTCAAATGAGTCAAGCTAGATCAAACGTTTAAGCGGATCTGTGGTAAGATATAAGGTAATTACCGTATTGAGTTTAGCCAGAAATAGGATAATAGGGCTTGATGTGGTTAGAGTTTCTTTAACGAACTCCTTTCTTCAAAAATGGCAATCCCATTGCGTTAAAGGCACTATCGTGATTTGCTAAATCAGAAATCGAAAAAAATCATCAAAAATTAGATTCTTGCATTTTTGGAACAAGTATAGGTCTCCTAACATGCCCTGCAAGTCTAAGTCCAGAAGCAACCCAATAAGACAAACTCGAGTATTTTGGTTCATTATTGGTCCGGCGGACAAATCAAGTACTACAACGTGTATGGAATGGGGATTCACATCTCTGAACAATGCCGTTTTCTTTCCTTTTTGTCATTTTGCAGTTAGAAAAATTTACCTTTTGGAGTGCTACAGATTATCCTTCACTAGTCACTTAAGCGATTTTTACAAAAATTTCAAATATTTTTTTGTTTCTTTCGAGTGAATCACTGATAGGTCTTTAATTTCTATGCAGCAGTCAGTTCTAATTTTCATTTGCTATTACATCGCTTTGTGAGTGACAGAGGATAAAATTTAAGTATATTAGTTTATATGCATATTAAACACGAAACCGATTGACGTAAGACATGCTATTTTAAATACCCAAAATTTGATGGTCAGCAAATCGCTTTATTATTTTGATTTCTTCTTTATTGAAATATTTTCATGGTCCTTGGCTGGTAGTTCTATGGTCAAGATCTACATATAATTTGAAAGGTACCAGTAAAAGTAAAATTGATTTGAATATCAAGTTAGAGGGAATTGAGATACCTAATCCATGTGGACGAAGACGATGCTCGCTGTTTGGATGATAAAAATAGTTCTGAGTAGTGTGGTATATGTTTCGGCATTGTCCATTGTCAGATTGTCGACAAACACGGTATTTTTACAGCGTGTCTAAAAATGAATTAAGCAAATTTAATTTTCCAAAGGTCTTGAGCATATAATTGTGAAACTAATGAATGCAAACATTCCGGTATTAATGTTTATAGAGGTGAGTGCATTCTCGAGGTTGCAATATTTAACATTTATCATGAATAATAATTAAAACTGTTTAAAAAGACTACGAAAAACAAATGAGCAAAATAATGAATTTGCATATCATGACAAATTGTTAAGGTTTTCATCTCGGAGAATGTAGTGATCCCCAAGGGATATGTCGGTTCTCGTCTTTATAATTTACACGGTAAACTCTTCTAGATTTAAAAAAAAAATAATTATTTGTGTTCAATATTTGGCATGGAATTGGTTTAGGTTCCCTTGTTGACATTAGAACCAATATTTATTTAATTGATCTTGGAGAAACCCAAAATAAAAACTAAGTGGGTGAAAAATACTTGGACAGGAGATAACACAACACCTTAAAGCATCATACACATTTGTTTTCTCTTTTTTCAAAATTAAAAAGTAATAAAGTTACGGTCAAAATTGCGTTGCTTTCTTCGCAACGCGTTGATTTCAGAAAACACGCGTTGCTAAGCTAAAACAATAAGAGAAGTGAAACACGTTACTTTCATTAGAATCGCGTGCTAATGAAAACAACCGGGTTGTTAAGAACTGTTGAATTGAGGCGCGCTCACTTTTCCACTTTTCTGATTGGTTGGTTTTTTAGCGGCAATCCCATTTGCGTTTTCCACTTTTCGATTGGTTTTGGCTAGCAATCCTCGTTGTTCTAAAAGCAACGACGTTTGCTAAGAAAGTACGCGGTTGTGACCAATACGTTATTGACCCTTTTAGCTTTCCAATTCGGCGCATAGCATTCTTTGTTAACAAGTAAGCATCGCGAAATGAGGTGCGATGTTCCTACTGCGTTAATGCAGCAGTTCACGCACCGCATGGTTCGTTCCTGTCCAACAAATTATAATCAGTGAAATGTGTCGGTATCTAGACACTGCTTATAACAGGGGGTTGGTTGTATAAGTATGGAAAGCACGCAAAGCTATAATTCGTGGTTAAACTTGTATACTATTTTCCAACGTGAATACAAACCGCAACACTTGTAAATCCATATGTTAATTTTTGCACTACCGTTTCCAAATTAAAATGCCGTTTAGATAAAATAAATATCCTCTTTTTTGCGTAAAAAAATAGGTCGTCTTTCTTCAGATCCCTTCTCATCAAACAAGAAAAACAGATTAAAACCAACAGCCTAATAACTATTTTACAAGGACACGAGGAGATTTTGCTGTGGATTCAATTTCTCTTAAATTACACGTGATTTGTAGTACTACACCTATTCAGAATATTTTAAAAGTATTTGTTATAGAAAAGAAAACAAAGAAATAAAATTTACTACTATTTAATTTTAATTACTATTTGTTGCATATTCATAACTAAATCTTAGCTTTTACTAACATACCCTTCAATGTAATCTTAGGAAAAAAATAGTTTGACAGATGGAGGAGGTTAATTTGGGAGGTTTGACAAAAAATCTACATTTCTCGAACATAGTTGTAAGTGAGAAGAGTCAAATCCCAACAACCACGAGCCCTCAAAAACCTGCAAAAATAACGTTATAGGGCTGTGGCGCAATGAATGTGATGTCATAACAATCAGTTTGTGACGTTAAAGGCTTTTTAATTGTTTAAAATGCAAAATAGCTTTCAAAACGTGTTTTTTTTGTCGATTTTAATAATGATTGGGTGCACGTAATTAACCCCTTTAGAACTCATTATGGAATGAAGATATAAAATAATTTTTAAAGCGGTATTTGTAATTACAATGTAAACAGTGCCCGTAAAAGAGTGTACAGAAAACACATAGGCGGTCAAAACAAATATGAATTTAAAAAAAGTACCAAAAACCCCACAGCAAGAAAGTGACGTGAAGGTTGTTTTTGATAGGATAGGTTTGAGTGTTCCTTGGGGAGAATATTAAGGCAATTTTGAATGTATTTGCAAGGCTTAAACCCCTCACCCCTGTAAAACCAATGCTGCTGGTTTAAAAAAGAAAGATTCGCGGGATACTTGACACTGATCAAACATGTCAACCTAACTATGTCCTAATATGTTTATTAAAACTTGTTTCAAAGCCACTACCAAAACTTCCTTAACACTTTAGGCGCTTACAGAAACCAGCTGCACTCGTTATTAGGTGCAAATTAAGCGCTCCCCTGTAACGTTTCAACTTTTTTAGCTTTTTAATTATGTTTAAGAACACACGACCCTTGGACTTCACAGTTTTGTTGTCTTAAAAACTGCCTATGCAATTATTCGACGACGCGTGTGGACGTAATGAACAACAGCTAAAACTGGACAATTATTGAGGGTTTTCTATTCCCCGAAAAATTACAAATCAGATTTCTATAAACGTTAAACGAATCCCGCAAAGTGTTACTTAGCAACGCGGCCCGCCAAAAAGTTTTGTTGTCAGCGGCAGACGGGATGAAGTCAAAAACCTGTTAGCCTCTGCCGATTACGATCCTAAAACAGGGGTAATACAATCAAATAATTATCGAAAATTGGAACTAATAAGAATCAGCTTGGTGGAATACCGAGTCGGCAGGCCCGGTACTTTGAATGTAAAAGAACCGACCGTGGCTTCATACAGCGAATGTATTGCATAGACACTACCGCACAGACATGCTCGTGCGCTGTCCAGTTGCGACCCCTGGAAGGAACCGATAAGAAACTTGTAAACATGATGCAAAAGAATACTGTATAAAAGTGTATTTATATAAAGAGATATTATTGCTAGATTTCGGCCCTGATGACCGTATCATTTTCTTAAAGTAAACCGAAACTGTGAAGGGAGTGATGAGGATGGTCACTTATGATTACAAATGATTTTAACCTATGACGTTGGGCAAATCTGTTTTGGATTCTTACTACGAGCGTATTTGGTTACTGCCCAGCGCTAAGAATTTCAAGAACAATCCATGTTGAAGATATAACTAGAGGAATAAACTGTTTTAAAACATTATTTTGAAATATTTTCGCTTCCATTTCTCGAACAAAAGTCACTGGCAGTCTTGAGCAGTTATGTAAAGCATATGACAAAGTATTAATATCAGGCCAAAATTCTACCTGGTGATTATATTGAAGTGGTCAACATAAGCAGAAAATATGTATACGCCTTTTTTTCAGAATCGGGCTATTGTCCAAAAATTGCCCGTGGATTTCTTTTAGAATCGGAAAACCACACATAATGAAATCCTTCAAAAAAGCGTAATTAAATTATAGCCTTTAGATCATGCTGCAATCTAGCAAAGTAGGAGAGAACCTGGAAAGGAAAATAGGCAGCGCTTAAACTTGTTAAAGAAACATTCATAGAGTGGTGGGAAAGGGTGGGAAGGGCAACTCTTTTTAAACAAGGGGTGAGTTTTTTTTGTATTCATCGACCGATCGTCTCTGATTAACAAATTTTTAAAGGGACCATAAATGGCATAAAATATTCACATAATGAAAAGGACCCTTACTGAAAATCACTTCCACGAGTTTGAAAAACAATTGGATGTTTACATTACTGTCAAAAAAAACAGAAGAGTTCCAGAGGGGATTTCGGGTGGCAAGTTTGTGGCAATTTCGGAACGAAAAGCAGGTGTTCACATCTGACAAGAATTTACAGTGTATCTATATAGTATAGATTTGACCCGCAGTGAAAGATGATTAGCCGGGATTAGCAATATTACCATGTATAACAATAGCCATGGTCTGTGAGCTGATGACCAACATGCTTTCAAGTTTTGTAAAATGCTGGCAGTAGTAATGTCAGAATCCTTGTTCCCGAAATTGCCACAAACTGCTAGCTCCCCTGGAACTCTTCCGTTTTTACTGTTTTAAGAATGTAAAAACATCACAAATTGTTTTCAAACTCGTGGAAGATATTTCAGTAAGGGGTCCTTTCATTATGTCAATTTTTTTAATGTAATGTAGGTCCCTTTAAGTAATGAGCGAAATATATTATAATATATTATGTACTAGAAACGATTTTAGTTTTAATTGTCCGGCTCCGGGCAATTGAAATAAAACAAAAAACTGTTGTTAACATTAAACAAACACTGTTGTGTAATCAATTAAGATCTTCAAAAATCAGTTTGTTTGTGGTTTTCTCTAGAGCTAGAAGGCATGATCACCACCATGCGGTGGGTGATCACATCGAATCTGTTAAGAGGCAAATGGTACAAATTATTTTTTACTGGAAGAACAGAAACATGGAAAATACTACTGCGGCGCTGGTGCGTCATCATTATCAGATCCCATTGTTTTCTTTCGATGTTGAGTTTTCTATACAAAGGAATGACGAAAAATGCAATGCTCGATGTATATATTGCAAGTAAGGCCAAAAAGTTAAAACGGGTGGAGATGCTAGGAAAGGGTGGTGTGAAATTACTCCAAGAGTAAACCATAATGACTACAACTATATAGAAACTGTTCCAGGTTATGTGTTTAAAGGTTGAGTCGTCTTTTTCGCAAATACGTAATTGTGTAATAAAACTACAATACGCTGTAATTTTATTGTAAATTTTTGTTTGGTTTGCGCAGTACGATGGTAATTTAAATGTTTTAATCAACCTGTAATTGGAATTTGTAATAATTGAAATATTTTGTAGAAATTACAGTAATGGGTTAATTACATTTGAATTAATTATTGTCTATTGTCAACGTTTGCATATTCAGACTGTTTTAGACTGTTTTCTAAGCCAAAGACTTTTACAGTGGTGGTTGGGTAATCTTGAGCAATTCGTGACGTGGAGGCAGAGCATATCTCTCAGCGATTTGCCTTCTATGAGAACAGAACAATTTCGCGGGGGTGGTGGGCCCTCGTGAAAGTGTGGGCAGGATTCAGGAGGGGGATTAGGGGTTAATCAATTAATTCAAATAGTAGTCTATAATTATGTGAGAACGTATATCAATAAGAGACACAGTATGACATTGTTTTGTTTGTTTGCTCGTATCCCACAAGTTCAGTGGTAATGGCTTCTTTGATGGTGGTATCAGGATGTATTCAGCTAGTGTGCTGATCCGGGCCGCGTGTATCCATGATACGGACGCTCCTAACATGGCACGCTATTTGAAGCTGGGGTGGATTGGGAACAGCTAGGGGTTTACACCCTACTCTTATTCGACATGACTGCGATGTACATGTAAGTTGTGATCTCTGTACACGGGGACCGACGGCTTAAAGTCCCCTCCGAAGGACGGGCTGCTTTCATGATCATTTGCCCCAATTCCAAGTGAACCATGGAGGAGAGCGGTATTCTGTATTTAACAAATAGCGGGTTTCACAGAATTGATAGTACCCGAATAAATCCAGCAAGTGCCACGACCCACAGGGATTCGAAACCGGGAATTTGATTGGAAAATTGGCCGCCAGAGGTAAGCACCCTCCATAAACCGCTAGGCCACGCTCTCCCACCCACAGTATGAATAGAAAATGGGTGAAACCCTCTTTAAGAACCATTACTGGAAACCAGAATTCTTATATTTTAGTCCCATAATATTCTATCTTGACCAACATGTATTCAGTAAAACAAATGCTTAGAGTAAGTGGCCCCGGTATGTTATCTTTTTTAATCGTTCATAGTATGAGGGCACATGTTGCGTGTTCTCAAAATGAGACATTTCATTGATGCATATTATAGTAAGCGGTCGCCTGCATTTAGAAGCAAAACTATTATGGAACTACAGTGGACTACGACCAGCCGGCTTCTCAAAGTAAAATACGCTTGTAGCATTTCCTTAGAATCTAACCTCTAGAATTTTTTTTAAAGAGCTGACACATGTGATACATATTGCCGTATCACCCACTCCCATATGGTCAAGTTACCATTTCCGGACCAAGTCCAATACATCCAAGATTCACTCTGTGTTTATTAAAATTATAATGTGACAGGTCCGATCAGGTGTGCTATTTTTAAAAAAGCCCAGTTTAAAAGCATATATTAAACCCAAATTCTTGATCTTCTGGAAGAACGAAATAAATTTCAGGAATCTAAATCCCAATGTTGTGTCCCCGTCTTTCCTTGTATCACATGATTTTTCCAATTGAAATTACAAGCCACTTAAGATTCTTGAACAAGAACATACTTGAATTTGCAAAATTATAATTTGGCAAATAACAGCAAAACAAACACAAAACAAACAGAAAAAGCAAAGGCATTGCTCAAACAACTTCCCACTGGCTTAAAATTTTCTATTTCCTAAAACCTTCTGCAGGATCCTCGAGAAGAAGATAAAAATAAAGAGGGAGAGGACTCGGAGCACGAAGTTGAGGAACAAAGTCAAAATTGACGAATCGGACGTAAATGAGACAATCGGCCATCCTCAAATTCTAGCAGAAGAAAAAAAAAAAACATCTAAATTTTTTTTTTTTTAAAATAATTATACTTTGCAAGCTCTGACACACAGCACAATCATAGACATGGTCAGATGGTAAGAAAAGCTTAAATGTTGTGTACAGATATATAGGTCTATTTTGATTGGTTACTCATAGATTATTATTTCATGTAATGAGCCAATCAGAGATACTGTAAGAAAGGTGTGTAGACCGCCGCCAACAGCCATGACAGTCCATGAGAACACCAAAGGCGCAGCTTTATTTTGCAAACGCCGGAGCCTTTTGAGATCTATTTCATTGGCGCCATGTACTATATACGTTGGCATAGTCAATACGGGACAAAAACAAAGATCGTACAGCATGTTTGCAAGCATCAAATGTGATAAACCTACGAATACACCATAAATTACGAATATGGTAACTTTAACTTCACTCTTACAGATAGCTCCAATCTGATTGGACATACCCATGGTGGAATCAAACATAACCCCAAGGTTCTTTACACACACAGATACAGATACAGGAACAGAGGTGTCACCCAGATCTAACTCTATTGGAGGCAGATCAAAACACATGGCGTAGCAGAGATAATACATTCTGCCGGTCTTTTCTTGATGCATCTGCAGCATTTTATTTGACAGCCAGGTGTTTCTATCAGATATGCAGCTTAAAAAGTGTTTGAAGAGCATGTTCACAATCACCTGGAATCTTTGGATTAAACTCACAGAAAAGCTGAGTATCATCAGCATACGAGTGAAAGTAATATCATGATTCTTGATAATGTCACCGGCAGGATGAGCATGTTATGAAACTTTGCTGGCCTACAATGGAGCCTTGAGGAACAGAGTAGTTTAAAATATGCTGCTTGGACATTTCATGGTAAACCACTTCTGTCAGTGAGATATTATCTAACCAGGCATGAGTAGTGTCTGTGATCCCAAAACTAGATTCAAGCCTTTTAATCAAATATCATGGTCAATGGTATCGAAGGCAGCACTCAAGTCAAGCAATACGAGCAAGACAGCTTTATTAGCATCCAAGGCTTGAAGGGTGTAATTAAATAAATGAATTAATTAGTGAATTAATTATTACGGAAACCGGAAGTAGGGGCTAGTGTCCTCCTACAACATACCCAAGTTTGTCTACTCTAGCTCATCTAAAAAAGATATGGCCAAATGTTCCAGGGACGGACATAAGACATACGGACGGAGCACATTTTATAGTCCCCTTCCGATTAAAATGATGTGTGGCAGCCATTTTGAAATTTCAAGGTCAGGGCTATAATTTATACCTATTAAAGTTACTTGAATTTGGCATGCAGGAACCATATCATTAGACACTAATATCATTAAAATCGGACAATGTTAACCATTTTTAACCAATTTTACCTCTTCTTAAAGTGCATTGACATTTTTGGCCATAGCGCTTTTACTTAAGAACAGAAGTCAAAAACAAGAGATTTTTGGATTCTTTATTACCAGATTTCTTTTTCAATTTGACCCCTATTTAACCTTTAATGACCCCTCCCAAAAAATGCTAGGGACTATTAAGCGACAAGCCCAAGTCAAAAATGTTCAGCATCCATCAGGGAACCCCAAAACACTTCAACATTTTTGTTTCCAGAATTTGCTCATGGGACCTACAGGCTGATCTTCTACACCTTAACGTCCCTTAAAGGTGCGTGTTTCGATCGTGTTTTGGGACCCCCTGATTTACCGGAAGTAGTATCGATATTGATATCAGATGAAAGGCCGTATTCAAAGTTTCTCATTGAAATTTGAGCCCTCAAATCCATTTCATTCCCAAGATATAAAAAACCCCGCCGTTTTAATGGTTAACCATCAATATTAGCAGAGTATTGAATAGGACTTTGCAATATGCAATATTGCTTCTACCATTAAAACCGCAAGTTTGTTTCCCACGGTACTTGATGGGGCGTATGTGCAAGTACCAGGCTCTCCGATATCGAGTAAAGAACACGACATACATAAATCGGAACAAGCACCTTTAACTGAATTTCTTCACTTTTCAAATAGCACGGAGTGGACCCCTGCCTTGTTTAGGGGGGAAATTGCCCTATATCTAACAAGAAAAATAACGCTACCTCCCTTAGATCCTCTTT
>JAMKCH010045268.1:0-17252 GCA_023653785.1 Ophioderma brevispina | reverse complement strand
TGTGTGTCCCTAAACATATACATTTAGTTAGTTTGTATGATTATGCACTATTTTGTCACCTGTACCAAAATATTGTGTGCAAAAAAAAGTGTGACATAAATATTTACATTAAATTTGTCACAATTTTGAGGGAATGACCAATTAATTACACAAACTAAATTACTTGTAGGTCTTCAGCGACACAAACTGCAACATGTAAAACTCTTGTAGTGGTTGTAAATCCCCACACATAGCAGAAACAATACAAAATGCAAAACCCATATGCATAAAAATGTGGACTAACACGGACACCGCAAAAAATTAACAAATCTACCCATTTCACTTTTATTTGGTTACAAACTTCAACAATTAAACTTTGCTTTAGTGCATTTCATACTCTTTCATTAGTACACAAAATTATTTTAATCAATTCATATTGTAAATGTTAAAAAAATGAGAATTTGTGAAATTCAGACGCAACACAGACACCGTGTCTAATGTCCATCAAACAGGCATGTTTTCTATCATACCTCGGACAAGACACATGCGTATGTCTACAAACTGTGTCAATTTCTTGTACACCCAAAGGTGCATCTTACATGAAATAACTGTATCAAAAGTAGTGATACTTTTGATGATACAGAGCCATGTCACACTTTGAGTCCTAACCTTATGGAATGACCCAATAATAAATTGGTTACAACAAAGATCTATGACTGAGTGATAACAGTGGGTGAAATTGTGAGCAATCAAATAATTTCAATTCTCATTTTGTGCAGGTTGGAAATATTTGATGCTTTGCCAGAAGTGGATGCAGTTTTTGTGCCTGTTGGGGGAGGGGGATTAATTGGTGGAATAGCTGCTTATCTTAAAGAAGCAAAGCCATCAGTACATGTAAGTTTTAACCACACACCCAGATTCTTGGTCAAGTAATCCACTACAACAGCTACTCCATGTGTACTCTTTCTGCTTCTCCAAAAGTACACACTTTGAAGTCCACAAGTCACTGAAGTGCTCCATATAGGTATGTTTTATTAGCAGTACCTATCATGTAGTGTTCTTTTAAAGCTGCCCTCCATGGGACTAACTTATACACATGTATGCCTGTAACAAATACCATAATGTGTAATGTCTCAAACCATTGATAAAATTAAATGTACCAGAAAGTTAATTTTATTAGGTTAACATCTGGGTCAACAGAGTGTTCCAAGACCTCATAGTCATAAAAAACATTTGAAAATGTGAACCCAATTTAGCCCTAACCTGTCCTAGAGGCAATTAGCAGCAATCGCGACATATTGCTCACTTTTACTCGTCATACTTCAGGAGATAAGGGTTTGACACCGCTGCTAATTGCCAGTTGGATGTGTTCACCTTGGGAGATCCATTATTGCTGCTAACAGCCGATGGGACGTTTTTCCTTCAGGCGATCTAAAATTTGTTTGCTGCTGACTACTGGTGTGATGCTTACCCCCGAAAGTCCCATTGCTGCTTACAGCCGGTGGGACGTTTTCCCCTCAGGATATTTACCATTTCTGCTTGCTGCTAACATCCAGTGAGACGTGTTTCCCTTTTGAGAGATACACCCACCATTTTAGCCCCATTGTATTGTGCACTATTCTTCAAAGTACTTAATGATTTTTTTTGCCGAACATCAAATGTATGTTTGACTATGAATTTGGCAAAGGTGCACAAGGTAAAGTTTGGGGAACCCAGAAATACTCCTGTGAGAAAACCCAAAGCTGCTTACTGCCAATTGGCCTTTTTCCCCACAGGAGTGGGGTGGAGAGGGATCGAGGTGGTAGTAAGGTAGACCCATGTGGGGTATGTGGGAAGAGAGTAAAAGCAAATTCAGTGTGGTGTGAGAGATGTGGGAAATGGGTCCATGGGAGATGCACAAAGATGAAGAGAGTGACCCCTAGTTTGGCAAGAGATTTTGTGGGATGTGCAGAAGATGCGACAAGGGAGCTGGAGGGATGGTGGAACAGGAGGAAAAGCTGTGTAATGAGGTGGAGTCAGTGATTGAGTTCACATACCTTGGGAACAAGGTTAGTGGGGTATTGGAATGCGAGGTGTCCGTGACTCGATAGTGAGGTATGGGTGGGTGAATTTAGAATGTGGGGGAGTTTGTTGCAAGGAAAAGATACCCTTTGAAGATGAACGAGAATGGTGTCTATAGAGTTGTGTGAGATCACTGATGCTGTAGGGGAGTGAGACGTGGTGTCGAGCAAAAATGGAGATGGGGGATTTTGAGGACAGAATAGAGCGAGCATTGATAAGAGGGATGTGTGGTGTGAGGTTGATGTCGACAGGATGAAGACTGCGGACTTGATGCAGCTGTTGGGTTTGGAAGAGGCAATGCACCGGTTGGCGTAAGGCGAATCGTGTAATTGGTATGGGGCATTGTGTTGGAGAAGGATACGAGCATGTGTTTAAGAAGGACTTTTTGAGTTGGAGGTGGGAGGTTTTGATTTCGGAGGGACGTCCAAAGAAGACATGGAATAAACAGTGGAGAAGGAGAGTAGGAGGGTTGGTTTGAAGGTGGAGGATCATTGAAAGGGTGAAATTGAAGTAGGAGTAAAGGGGCGTTGCGGCGAATGTGAGGGTAATCCTGCCACCCCTGTGTGACGGGGATACAACCGGATTTAAAACTTGGGTTTTAGTAGTAGTAGGTTACCGTCCCAACAAATTGCTGCTTTTGCGGCTGTAAACATTGCCCTTGTTAATTTTCTTCTAACTTCTGGTGGGACTTTAGCATTGTTTTCTGTGAAATTTTTGCTGGATGTAACGCCCTGCCTCTTCTCAATTTAGAGCTCCGCTGTTTTGTGGTTAATGCCGGTCCATCAGAACGTGTTCTGGGTGAGCGTTTGGTGCAATTGATACTGAGAGACCGGGTGGGTGTAAATTAGTACTGTAATTACAGTAGGCAGACTCACATACTTTGTTATCGTTGATATCGTTGCTTTGGTTATCACTAAAATCATTTCAAAAACACAAAATAGGCCAAGGACGTTTCCGTTTTTTACTATTTTCAATTTTTAACTTAGGACTTGAACTGACCCCCCCCCCCATTTTAAAAAAACCTTTTTCTAAACCTCTTCGGTCCATAGGTGCCAGACCGACCTATTTAGTGTGTGGATATACTCTTCCTATAATAATCTATCACATGTATTAAATCTAGAACACTCCTACTTTATAATATGTCAAATGTATGTGTTTTAGATTGTAGGTTGCCAGCCAGCCGCCTGCCTGTGTAAGGTACGAGTCTGTTAAAAGCAGGAAAAATCTTGGAACTTGCCTTCAGATGCACACTCTCAGATGGAACAGCAGGGGGTGTTGAACAAGGATCGGTACGTACATGTATGTTTATAAAATAGTGCTATTAGATAAGACATAATTCACAGTTGTTCACTCAAATAATTAGTTAAGGTGCTTAATATTTCATATTGTAATCAAAATTCACGGTACAATTTCCTGCGTCAAGTGACACCAAATATAGCTCAATTACCACATTTTATATACCCGTGTATTTCAAATCAACTCGTCTGCATGCTCACCGATGCTATCACAATAATTTAGTTTCCGTAACCTGACCCATCTGACGCACTTTTTCTGACGCCCTATAATTCGAACCTTCCAGAATAAGCAAAAGTTTATCCATCAAGGTTTCTGATTCATAAGTGTGTGTAGAAAAAAGTGTGTCAGAGAGGTCAGGTTAGGGAACCTAACCAATTTTTTCAGTGCGCGACAATTGACCCTGCATTGGGTTAAGCCAATATGTTTTCTGTAGTTTATTCTGGAAGGAAATGTTATTTTGCCTGTCAGCATAGTTCATAATTCAACAAAGTGTGGTCATTTTGGATTAAACACAAAAATGCGCAATTAGAAGAATTTTTAAAGGGTGTATTTTGCGATCCTCCTAGCACTCATTTTTTGTTTATAGTTCATTTAATACCAACCCTGAGAAAAACTTTTTTCAAATTTGAGTTCTTCTGACAGTGCTTTTGATGTTATGGCGCAATGCTTGCATCACGCTGTCCCATAGGCGACTGTGATTTAATTCTATTCTATCCGTTTTACGGAAAAAAATACAAAGTTATGAATTTCAAGACAATCAGATCATTTTGCATGTCGATTTAGGCACTCACACTAGACTTAAACCCATAACAGCACATTTTTTAAGAGTGCCCCCAATTTCAAAATTTTATATTTTGCACAGTTAATCTTTGTATTCCTAGGAACCTACCTTGGAACAGCAATTCTAAAAATGTGTATTATCAAAAATAAGCAATTTTATACGTAGAATTGGGATCCAGAATTGTCGTATCAGCAGAGCTGGAAATCTAATAATTGTATGTCCTCCATGATGAAATAATTCCACCTCTAAAAAATGACCTCCTAAACTTGCCCATGAATGCTTAAACCAATACACAACTAATGATGAGCGTAGACACTTACATGGCGCATTTCCCCGCTATTTCATATTGGAAGCCTTTTCCAGCAGCCGTTAACTTTATACCAGAGATCTCCGATATTACTTACAAAATGCCTTTGTTTGTGACACATAGAATTTTTTTAGCTTAACCATTCGCCAGGTTATAGTTTTAAAGCGGCACGGGCATCCTTTTCACAAATATGACATTTGCGTCTCAAATGATAGTCAAGGCCATTGGAAAGAACGGAAATAGTTTACCCATAAAATAACAAACCCCAAACGATAGGGACATTGATATGAGGATAAGATATCCAGTAATTGTAGGCCAACCTTTTAAGTTTTCCATACTTAATCAACAAATGTGTAAATTACATGAAATATTTTTGACTCGTACTCACTGATATTAAAACCACAAAGGTTATAGACCATTCAATAAACAGTGTAGCATAGCGTGGGAAAACATGCATAGACGGCATGCGTGTTCTTGTGTTAAACACCGTTTTCGTCGTCTGCTGAATTTGGCGTCGCCGGCGAGTTAAATTAATAAATCGTTCCCGTTTACCCATAAGGAAGGCTTATGTTGGTCTTAATCATTTTTGGGTGAGGGGCTTTTGTATATAAAGCTTTACAACCATGCAAATCGTATTTTTGGAAAAATTCTTGAGGCGCACTATTTTTCCAATGTGCCAGTGTCTCTTTAATAGCCAGTTACCAATGCAAAACTCAATTTGTTTGAAAATTGAGGCGCTCTTCAAAAAATTGGTCTATTATATTTGCTTTTTAATATAGACAAACTGTTCAATGATATAAATTCTGAACTTTTTTTTGAGGTTAAGTTTGGAGTGGGGGGGGGGATGCTGTGAGTCTCAATAGATGCCCTTCTAATTTGTAAGATTCTGTTTTTTAGGAGAGTTCTATCAAAATATTCACAAAAATAACATGTTAAATTCACAAACTCATTATTAATTGTTTAACCCCTCATCAATCAGGAATCTCACTCTGGTTCTCTTATTTCCTTGGTGTACCATGTGACCTTGCCTCGTAACAGTCGTGTGGAGATGGGTCTTGATATCGGAGAGGAAATTTCAAGCCTGTCCTATTTCATTTTGGAAAAACATCACAAGGTATTAAAGTTTGTTATTCACTAACTATTATTTATATTAATAATAATATAGAATATATTGGGCTTTTTATAAACGGCCATTTCATCAAGATCATCAGCGCTAGTTTGCCTATTATTATTACGCTGCCGTCAGAAATCATCACAATCCTTTCCTTACTCAGCTAGGCCGGCAGCTGGCCAGCGCACCAATCCTATCAGCACTTAGATTGTAATTTCCCCATAACAAGCTACCCGAATATCGCTTGGGGTCGACGAAGCAATGAGATAAGTGCCTTGCCCAAAAGTGCACAACACATGGGCCGCAGTGGGGCTCGAAACCCACAACGCTGGGATCATGAGTCGTCGGTCATATCCACTGTACCACATTGTGGCCCCCCACATTGATTTGTAATGTGAAGAGTTTTAAAGAGGTGGGTCCCATAGATAGTCTAAAAATCATTCTCAATATTTAAAGGTCCATGTTCCAATCGCTAATAGCCTCTTCCCCAGGGACCCCACATTTTACCGGAAGTGGTCAACAATTTTAGTTCCAAATTCTTCATATTGCCCAAAATTTTAGTTCCTAAGGGCTTACTTTGAGAGACAAATGTAATTCTCGCCCTCTCCAGAAATTTCAGAAATTGGAGCCGCAGATCCCTACCTGAAAAAAAATTGTCCCGATTTGTCAAGGATTGCAACCAACTTTGGCCTAAATCTGGGCTAAATTAATGTAAATCTGGCGAATTTCAACGCGCTTTGTGCACTTTTGGTTCTGATTAGCACTTGTTGCAGCAGGTCACCGAGATGACATTTCCCGGGTGGGGGGGGGAGGCACTCACCTATGAAATGGATATGGGTGTAAGGCTCACGCTTCCAAACCCTGGGGCATTCGGTGACAGAGGACTGAAAAAAATATGGGGTCTTTGGGTGAGAGACAGCCAAAAAAGCCCCAAAATAGGGGCTTTCAGAGTGACAAATTGGCAAAATTTCAAAAAAATTAGGTCTTTGGGTGAGAATTTTGCGAAATTTTCTAAAAAATTAACGTTTTCGGGTCAAAATGTTCTCCAAAAATAGGAGTCTTTGGGTGACAGTGGTAAAATTTTCACAAAATATGGGATCTTTGGGTGAAATTTTTAAAAAATATGGGGTCTTTGGGTGACAACGATGCTGAAAAGGGGGGTCTTAAAAGCCTTACATACGCGTGGCTTCCAAGATGGGAGTGTTCCCCCGCGACATTTGCTCCCCTGATTACGCCCCAGTTCATGCCAGAGGGTGTAAATACAAAAGGCCAGCACCTGGTATAGACAGTGCATACGCATACCTTGTGGCTGCTGTGGTTTGTGCTTGTGTATTGGCTGCTGTGGTATCACATGTATGTGGGAGTGCACAGTACAGCAGTATTCTAATTAGGGGTTCATTCATGGATTTTCATGAGTAAACTCTTGTAAACAAGCGTTTACTCATGAAAATCCATGAATGAACCCCATTCACACATCATTATTTTGCATTTTTGTACCTTAAATCCTCCAAAATCAGCTGCAAAGTCACTCTTTTCATGTCATGTTTTCGTCCTCTTCACACTTGAGAAAAACAGCACGATCGATGTATCAATGGGATGTTCCATTACAGAATAGGGGTGTGCTTCGAATGTGCATTAACATGCAAAATATTTGAAAGCATGTTTGTTTTATTCAACACATATTCCGAAAAATACATTTTTTAAATTAATAGTCAACTATATTGGGCTTCAATATTTATTTTGAGGCAATAATAGCCGTAGCAACCATGCTCATTGTACACGTCTACCTCTTTCTTCATGCCTACCCCAAAAGTGATCAGAAATCGATTACTGCAGGGCCATAAACGTTGTTTATGACCGGCTCTCAACCAATCACAAACGCGGAAATCTCCAAATGATGTGTGAATTACTGTTTGTCACTGCCGCTGTATAAAAAGTTGGTTATGAGCAAGATCGAGTGAATGGTCATTAATTATGATGTTCTCTTTATGCAGGTAATAGAGGGAGCAGCTGGTGTAGCAGTGGCAGCCTTTCAGAAGACAGCTAGTAAATACGCTGGCAAGAATGTCGTCATTATTTTATGTGGGGCCAACATTGGAATGGACCAACTGAAAAGAATTGTTAATGCACACTAATTATGGAAAGAATTTAGTATTCTGCCACAGGCTACGAATTCGGCAACGTTAACGGAATAAACCGCATGTTAAAGGTGCCGAATTTTAAGTGGTGGCAGAATACTAAATTCATCCCCTAATTATGCAATGTCTTGAAGCTGTGTCTAAAGGAAAATTTTCTTATTAGAGTCATGCACTTTCAATATGAGAAATTGAGCAGGGTTGAAGGTAGCGGAATTGAGGCTAGGTGGTGGGAAGGAAAAAAAAAGAGTTCAAAGGGGCAATAATGTTTTCAGGTGTATTAACACCAGCATTCCCTGCTTAGTGCTGGAGTTTCTACCATCTTGGATTGTCACCCATGAGGAGATTGAATGTTTCCACAGCTTTTATCATTTAATCTTATTAGTGTCAAGAATTTAATCCAAGAAAAAATTGTGGTATGAAACAGCACGCTTGCATGAAAGTATATCATGGATTACCAGTGGCATACAATTAATATGAAGCCTGCATTCCAGGCATTTTCAAAACTTCGCTGTGGAAAGATTTGTGCAGTGGATTTTTACAGCTCTTGTATGTCAAAAATTTTGTTACTGCTGCTTAAAGGTGATCCTCATTGCTCGGACGGCATATATTAAGCTATATACCAATGGAAAGCTTATTTTATCACAATTTTATATGTAACGGTGTCATATTTAGGCTACTCACGATTGGCTACAAGAGGCCAAAATGAAAATTTCAAGCAACACCACTTCAGCGAAAGTCAATATTATTGACTTGGGCGCTGTGAGGTGGTGACGTCACCGATTGTGTAATCGTCTATGCAAGTAAACAAAATCCCATTTACTTGTATCGCTCGCTTCTGCGCTTTCGAAGACTTACCATTGTTTTCTCTCAAATTTGCTCAACTAAATCAGAATTATGAGCAATACAGATACAGATAACTATCTGTTAAAATATATGGTAGATTTGATGACTCTATCCCACAGAGAAGGCGGTTCAGTCGGCATTTAATACATACTGATTTCCCTTGCTTCACAGTTATGCAGTTTGTTATGGTTAACAAATTGCGCGAGTTACAGTAATTACCGCCATGTTACTCTCGATGAGCCAAGACTTTTACCGGAAACCCAATAGAATCCAACAGTGATTATTAAGAAAGGTTCAATAACCATAACTGTGTGACTGTTTCCCGGTTCGAGATAATTAGATTAAGATTTTTCCGTTACTCCCTGAAGCGCCTAGCCTCATCAATTCCATCGGTTATGCAAAGAGGGGTAACGTAAATCACTGGAAGAGCCTTGTCCTTTATACCACCGCGGTGTTTGTGAACCCCACCCATGCTCCAGGGCAGGATTTCCCTACTAACCTCAAAGGGCAGCTATTTATTTTTCATGCCCCAGAGGCATGATTGGTGGGTCAAAATCCAACTTCCGTGTAAACCAGCGGCCTCTGACTCTTATCGCTGCTCACGATTCATCTACGCGATGGGAATTCAAGCGATTTTTTTACATTTCTTGCACACTTATGAAGCCGGGAAGTTTTATTACCAATCTACAGGAGATAAGTAAACCTAGTCAACCAACATTTATCGGTATATTGGCGAAATTCAAAACGGGAGAAATTAGGAGGGATTTGGTGTTCCTTTACATTGGAAGAGGCTTGCGCAACAAGACTTGTGCATACGTTGCCTACGTCACACAAATTTGCCAAGTCAGAGAATGAAAGCTTAAGCGTATTTTTTTGGCGTAAAATCGCAACGAATAGGGTTAGTTTTTTGGCTTATAGCGGCTATATTATACGATTTTTTTTTTGGAAAAATATTTGTGGCATCCTGAGTCATGAGTTTGCCATGGGTATATACCTTAATATATGCAGTCCGAGCATGTGTATCACCTTTAAAGTGTAACAAGAGATTTTTTGGGCATCACAATTTCATATCGATAAGACCCCAATAGATTCCTTTCTTTTTATTTGGCTACAGAAGTGCCTGAAATGAAAACAAAAGGAGATTTTTGATTTGCCTAATGTAAAAAAACATACGCTGAGTTCGTATTTGCTCCTATAGTAAATTAGAATTTTTGGTATGAAAACGAAAATATTTGCAAAATGTAAAAAAAATCCAATCTGTATCCATGCCCTTTGAACACCCCAGCCCCTTTTAGGCCCCTACTTGGCAGGCTCCTGGCCCCATAGGACCCTAATACTGGACCCCCTTGCTAGTGGTAAATGCCATGTGCTTGTTGTATGTTGCACTGCACTTAAGGCTTTTTGTCCCCGCCTAGGAAATGAGCAGCGTCTGTTCTTCCATTCATTCATCCGTTGTCTTTGATAAAATGTTAACCCCCCTTGTATACGATTATTCTGGAGTTCCGTAAGGTGACAATGATGTACTTTGTGGAAAGAATCGGTTGATGAGGTTCTTCACCTGATTAGATTGTGGCCGTAAAAGGAGGGGGTGTTTTGGTTTGCAGGGTGTTGGGAGTGGGTGGGGTGTGGCATGGTTTTGGGGTGTTTGCATTGGATTGGGAGAGGGTGTTGGTGAGGGGTGATGGTGTTGCGTGGGTGTGGGGAGGGGGTAGAGTTGTTTGGAGGGTGTTGGTGAGGGGGTGAAGAGTTTGCAGGTGTTGGGGAGGGGCATTGCGGGGTTTGGGGAAGGGATGCGTGTGACAGGTATTTGGGTGGTGTTGGGGTGTTGAGGGGGGTAGGGGGTGTTTGGGGGTTTGCAGAGTTTTGGGGTCAGAGTGTTGGGAGTTGTGGGGTTTTTGGGGAGGGGGGTGGTGTTTTGCGGGATGTTGGGGAGGGGTGGAGTGTCGCGAGGGGGGTTGGGGTTGTTGTTAAGTTGCATTTTATCACATGTTAGTGATCACGACATTCGGCGGGGGCATTTTACGCATCGCGTAAATACAATTTCGCTTGTTGACTTTCCAATGTGCAGAATGCAAAATTACTTTATTTTATAAACAAAGAGATTCACATATAGTCCTACTAGTAGAACATTTTCAGGATGTACCATACAATTATTCTTGCGTGGACACCACCCTACCCTTCGACTTACCTTAACCCAAGTAAAGATTTCTGCTTGTGTGAAGACAATTACACCTTGATCACTTGATCCTTCAATTATTTTTGCTGAGAGAAAAGTTCACCCACCCCCTAGGTAGATGAGGGTTAGAGGAACCAAATATAGCTATAAGGTTGTCTATTCCATTTACATGTCGACAAAGGATGTTTTGGTTTTAGGAAATTCCAGTTAAAGCAATATTAGCACATTTTTTAAGAGCTCCCCCAATTTTTCAAAAATTTGAGATTTTTACACGGTTTCATTGGTACTGGCATAGTAAATCATATTTGTGTGAATGGATAAGCTCGAAAATGGTCTGTGTCTCATAAAAACAAACAAGGATCTTTGTAGTTAGAATACTTATTATCGGGAATCCCGATAATAATTCAACGGCTGCTGGAACTGCCTTCCAATTTGAAATAGCCGAGAATAGCCCATGTACGTGTCTATGCTCATCCATTAGTTGTTTTATTGGTTCAGGCAAATCAAAGTTAAAGTTATTTTCTCTAGGTGGCCCTATTTCTCATGGACGGACATACACGTAGCATTTCCAGCTCTGTCCGTTAGGTCCAATCCCCTGGAACTAACGGTTTTCAACTGTTTTTAACTGTGTTTAAATGGTCTTAACTGAGTTCAACTGGTCACTAAAACCTAGTTGATAATTGTTCAATTTTCCTCACTGAATCAGCTTTTTTTAACTGGATTCAACTTGATATTAACTGGGATCAACTGGCATTGAACTGGTTCCAGTTAGAAACCAGTTTTAGCCGGGATCAGCTGGAATTTTGACCTGGGCATGGGATCCAAATTCTTATTACAAAAGCGCTTATTTTATGATAATACATAGATTTTGGCATTCTCGTCGCAGGTATAGTTCCTAGACAATCACCAATGTAACTGTGCCAAATATCAATGTTGAAAAGTGGGGCACTCTTCCAAATAATTTGCCACTATTGCTTTAAATGAGCAACGGTAGGTAACAAATAGTATTTGGATATCTTTTTCATGCATCTCTGTTTAATATCGACATTTATTTTATATTTTAGTTTCCAGTTCCCATTTTATTCAAGTGGGGGCACAACATGTATGCTAGCAGATAATCCGTTTGAGCATGTGTCCTTTGGTCCACATAAATTGACAAAAATTGAAATGTCTATTAAAAAAAAAGGTATATAGGAGCTCGGAGAACACTGGCGAGCACAGAACTAACTAAAGACGAAAAATACCGGTCTCAAACCCGGAGCCTCTCGCTTTCTACGCGTGAGAAATACCACTGGCCACAGAGGACTGTGTTAATGTGATACCAGTGACGAGCACTATGTAATTTCTCTTTATTTTCAGAGTTTCAAGCGGCGTAATTATATTTTTTAATTATAGAATGGGAGGGCCTATATGCATGATTCTAAGAGAGAAATCTATGACAAGCGAAACTCAATCAAGCACGCGAGGATCAATAAATGATACAACCCAGAAGGAAATGGTAATATTATATAGGACGCTCAGAGCCAAAGCTGCGAAAAAAATGTGTGTAATTACAGAATGTCAAAACTTTTTCTGTCATTCTGTAATTTTGTGATAGATATAATGATTCATATCATAAGGCAAGGATTTGTAACCGAAAGACTAATTATGATTAAGTAAAATATGCAATAGGCATGTGGTTTTGTTATCCCCCACGGCTGTGAACAGAGGGGGATTTGCGATACGGCCCATGTCCATACTTTTTTCCGTCTCCTTCCAATTTTAAGTCCGCATTAAACCAGACTTTGGATAAGGTGCCATGTATTTCCTTCATATGTGGACTGATGTCAAAGGGTCATGGAACACGGTCCAAGTTCATGGACCAGGTCACACTCACCTGAGGTCATATTGCGGACTGCCATCATTGCCAGGGGGATGCCAGTATTTGAATTAGAAAAGAGAAAGGACCTAGTACCTATTTAGGCACATTTAGTAAAATTCTGTAGTTTACCCAGACTTTGCTGTATCTGATTGAATCTTGGATTCATAATGATGTGTCTATTATTTCTCAGAATTTGTAGGGGCCTAGCACTTTTTTTCACATCTTGGCACGTTATTTCTTTCTCAAGAGTCCAAAATTGCCCAGAATCCTCTCATTTTCTTTTATTGCTTTTCAGAGGTGTTTAGGAATCCATGATGCATCAGAATTTGGTTTTGTTAGAAAGTTTAGCAAGTGTTTGGGATACTAGGATAGTTTTTCCAATGAAAATGAACTTCCTTTTGGGTGTGTTTGCATGTTAGAAGAAAAAAGTTCTAGATCTCAGAAGTAATTTTTGGTACAAGAAGATTCTCCCCCTTGACAGATTTTTGAACAAAGATACCAAAAGACTAAGCTACTCTAAATCAAGGATGCAAAACTATACATTGCTAGATTAAAGGGCATTTGGTGATTCACAGCCTTGTCCCCCCAACTTACCTAAGAAGTTGAGATTTTTATAGCATCTGAAACCCTTACATTATCCTAATCTTTAAGTGAAATTTGGCCGTATATTATAAAATTTACAATTTTGTATTCTGTCCGTAACGGACAAAAAATAGCATATGGCCTATGGGACCGTGGGAAAAGCAGTTGCTCATAACACAAAACCACAAGGTCAGGATCAACTACAAGTTGTGAATAGCTTTTCTCAAGCTCTCGTGCACATATGAATAAATAGGTGCGGAATTGAAATACAGCATGTAATAGGTAAAGGCCTTATTCCGTCCCGGATTCCGTCCGCAACCTGTGTAACCAGGAGCACATCTTTTGGACTCGTCTCATAGGGCAAGCTATTCATTTCTATTTCAATCTGCGATTCAGAATTTTTTCTTGCAATTGCTCACTCCAGCTCCTCTAAAATTAAACCTAATAAATAGAATTTCTGCCTAGGGGAGGATTTGAACCCACACCCTTTGGATTACAAAATGAGCGCCTATGCGCGCCCATGCAATCGGAGCCAGCAGAAAGTTTTCTTTTGTAATCTTGAATAATACATTAACTAAGTGCAGTGCAACAGAATCATGAATAGCCGCCGCTATTAGACGAATTCAAAACATGGTCCTGAGACAAGTTGTGGATGGAATGTAATAGCTCTGAGTTTTTGAGATTCTCCTGGAATCAAACTTGTTCAACTGCAATGTTGCTAAAACCATGACATGCACCCATAAACTAAAACCTGTTTCCATTCATGGCTGGGAAAATGCCGAATTTCCTGTAAATACAATCAAAATTTTCCTACAAGTAGGGTATTTTTTATTTCAGGAAAACATTTCCTCCAAAAGACAAAAAAATTCCTGGGAATGTGGTTCCATTCCCAAATTTTACAGAAATGGTATCCATTGTGTCTAAAAAAAGGAACTATATTGATAAGACAAACTTGAGCTATCTACTTGGTTCCATAGAAATTCATTGATATCACTGAACCAGAACTCTGTCACCCCCACCACTCTGGAAACGGGAATCAACAATATCTGTAATAATTGGTAGACGTTTCATATAGAAATCCCCAAAAGACAAATTGAGATATTGCCATGATCCGTCAGCGCTACTGAGCACAACATACGCGGCATGCCAGAATCAATTGTAATACTCTTTTGAATCATTGGGACTTTTTTATGAAACGTCTACCATAATAATTGGGAGTTGGCAATTTGATGTACACTGAGACCAATTAGTGTAAACTAATGTAACTATTCATAATATATTAGAAAATTCATGGTAATTTATAAAATATTTCGTTTAAATATGTACACAATAAAATTTTATAATTACGTTGAAATGTGCTTCATTTTGTTATAATATATGCACGACACCGATGTTCGAATACTAGAGGTGGGATTTATGGAGGGTTGCCTGTGGAGCACTATGGGAAAAATCCCTATTTTTTTTAAATTTTGGGGGGGGGATAAATTCCTTAAATTTTGACCAGACAAGCGTCTGGTAAGAATTTTCATGTTGTTGCTGCGAACTTTCGTTCGTGAAGAAGTTTAGAAAAAGGATTCCTCTTGCAATTTTTGCACATTTCACAAATCCCTAATTGCTAGAATGTTGTCTTACTCAAACTTAGGTTTACAATTTCATGTATTTGGGGTCCTACCAGGCATATCGACATAAGGTCCGAGGCAACAAACATTTTTACTTATAAGATGCAATATGGTCCAACTATACAGTACTTCTGTTATTTTTAAATGAATATATTTTCCCTGGGGGGGGGGCCACTTGTATTCCAAGGTGGATATATCGCGTGACATAAAACGCGTAAAAAGGGTGTCTTTTTTCCAACAGGCGATGTAGCTCGTGCATCGTTTAGGGTGTCCAAAACAGCAAAATATGGATAAAAAGGGTATTTTTTTGGCGGAACCCTGAAATGTCATGTTCTATCTCATTAAGCAGGGAGTCAAAATCATCCAAATATTGTAATCAGAACTTGGGAAGGAAAGCAAGCAAAATAATAAAGGGTATATTTCCGATTCAATGCACTGCTACTTGTTGAGGTATCATGATAAAAATACTTGTCATTAGGGTATGTTTTAGCTTGTTTTTTAGAATAGTCGGTGAAAATACGTGTTTAGGTGCATTTTGAAAGTCCATGTTTCACGCATCATATCCACCTTTGAATACAAGTGGCCCCCCCCCCGGGATATTTTCTAGTTTGTTAGCTCTGGACACTAATAATGAAGTGGTTGTTTAAAGTGCTTTTTCTGATTTTTTGTCTTATCATGTTCTCTACTTGTAGATGGTGACCAACATACCGTGGGACAAACTTGCAGTTTTTATGCTAGATGCAATAATGCATCTAGTGCAATGCCCAGGGTTTGAAAAAATGAAATTTCCCGGAAAGATAGTCACATTTCTTCCAGATTTCCCACTATATCTTATGTATAATTTCCCTCCAAATGCCAACTTCCTGGGAAGGAGCTTCCTAAATTCCCACTTTTCGAGCCATGCAATGCCATATTCACAACTGATTGCTAATATTGAAGGTTTAAACCATTAAATAGGGCCGTTTTGGCTTACATACTATTAGTAGCCTATATGAGACTGAATGACACTTGATCGATGCATTTTTTTCTTGTAAACTCTCGCCGAAAACAACTAAGTGGCTTCAATTATTCAGTTTTTTAATACGATCATGCTTCATAGGGAAGAAAAGATTTTGCACCATGGATATTTCAATCATAACGTATTTCACGTGAACTTAATTTTTCGCTGAGCTATTTGTAACACTGTACACATCTGAACTGTAACAGGAAGTTTGTTAGACTAGGAAAACCGGTTCGATAAACGTTACCTTGAACATTATACAGCAGCGTGATAATGCTGTTGACTAACCCGGTAAAGTTGGTAAATGAAACCAACAGTCATTTAGTTTCTACTTGTTAACTGCTGGAATTGATGATCTGACTTAAAAGTTTAAGGTTTATAGATCATAACAGTTAGGTACAACAATTTCATTTTTATGTATTAGCTATTAAATGTTTAAAATAATTAGAAAACAAAGGTCTATTACGATCGCGCGCATTTTTGTTGGTCCCCCCCCAAGGAGTGTGTGCCGCTCAATTTTGCCAAGATGCATACATCATTTACATGAAGTCAAGAATATCATCCACGGCAGGAATCGTGATGTTTGGGCCAATGTGTGTGTGTTGTTGTGAGAGAGGGTGTTACGAATTTATTTTTTACTCTTCTCTGAGTTTTCCTCGTCCAGACTTAGACTATCTTCCGGGGGTTCGATTAAATGCTATGCTTTAGTAGCTTGCATTGTGGAATTGATTTTGAATTTAGATTACCCATTTGATTTTTCTTTTGTTTTTTTTTTTTTCATATTGATCCCTTGACTGTAATGGTACATTCTTTTGATTTGGCTCTCTCTACGGTATGGTCGGCGTGGGAACGCACCTGCGAACACTTGGGTATGGGTTTTGGGCACGCTTATTTAATTTAAGGGGTTTACAGAACTTTTTTGGTTTTGTTTCCTTTTTTCTTTCTTTTTGCATCCGATTGGTGGGATGTAGTTTATGTTTTTTTTATTTTGTTTTGGAATTGTGGCATATGGCTTGTTGGGTTCATTTTGAATGTCTTTGGACAGATTTTGAAATTATTTGTTTTGAGGAATTCGACCACCTCTTTGAATGCATGGTCCATCTACCCGTCTGCAACATGTCAATAACTGATCATAAACCAATCACTTTGGTAGTGTAATCGGGGGTTGACCTTTTAAAAAAATGGACTTTTGCTCCATTTGTGGAATCTTTGGGGGAAAAGAGAATTTATTTTTTTCCATGGTTTACAAACAACGTATTATCCAAATTGATATTATTCCCACGTAGGGCTCGCAAAGGGATGTCCATGGATATGTTTTCCTTTTTTCTTTCAATATAAAAAAGTTAGTGTAACTTTATTTTGGAATAAGGAGTATCGGGGGCCTAGTTTCACTTTTTCAAAGTCCCAAAACCACATTGTGACCCATTATATCCATCGATTTCATTCTAGATATACGGGAGACCGTTAAAAAGATTCAAGGCAATGGTAGTTTGCGTTA
>JAMKCH010045267.1:0-28322 GCA_023653785.1 Ophioderma brevispina | reverse complement strand
TGTTAGTGATCGCGAACATTCCGGCGGGGACATATTTTTTAACGCATCTCGTAAATTTACAAGTTCGCCTTGTTATTTTTCACTAACATGCCCGCACTCGGAAGCTGGGGTCACAATTGAACGCGCGGGTCACGGTGAATAGTTCCTAGAACATCACTGTCCTGACAATTTTAAACCAAAAAAAAAAAAAGAAAAAAAAAAAAAAAAAAAAAAAAAAAAAAAAAAAAATATAGCGGACGGCTGCGATCTGTATAATACTGATGGCAAACTTAAGATACAAATTCTATGGTGTCACATTATGCAACGTATGTAGTATAAATATAGATTGGGGTGTCTTACCTGTAAATGAACTTTCAAATGGGATTGCTCGTTTACAATAACATTTCTAAATAGTCATACACATTATTATTTTTTTACAGACAAATTATATGATATAATTCAGATATCTATTTAATTTTTCTTTAAAAAAAGAAAAATTTCTAAAATTTGTATGCCAAAGAACGGCAATTCCTTAAGGGTAATTGCAAGAAGACAAAAATAAAACAAACAACAGAAACCTACCCCAGAAAATTTTTAATGGTGTTCTGACCCAACCCTGTTGAATAAAGAAGGTTCCTCACCCTCCCCCCCAAAAAAAGGTACTAAGTCAGTTTAAACCTCTTGAGATCAAAATTGCAGAACCAAATCTCCCCATCCTACGCAGTCATTTCCATTTGAAATCAAATGCCCGGTTTTCCACCAAATGTCAACATCACACCACCCGATACACATAAAGATATTTAGAAATATACTACCTCAGCGTAGTGTTTTAGATGGATAATAGGGTTAATAGCTTTATTCCGTATAGGCTTGGTGATTTTCCTTTTCATTGAATCCGACACTTCAAGGATAAACCAAAACACTCGTCATTATTTGCTTCGTATTAAGAACAGCAACTGATCCAATCACCATCTAGTTATGGATGGTTTTATGTCCAGAGCAATCAATATAATCCCATTTGGTTTGGTTAAACGCATCGTCAATGGATGTGACAGAACAAAGTGTTTTTAATGTTTTTTTTAACTTTAATTTGCCGACAAAGTTTTTCGTTATCAATCCACTTTTAAAGCCTGTTTAACCAAAAAAATGTTTAAAATGTTATTAATATATTCATACTCTAAGTGTATCAATATATATCATTTTCGCTATGAGGCGGTTTGTGAAAATCACAACTTTCCGCGCTTGATGACTTTGTTACTTACCTCTCGCGGCAAAGCCGCTCGAGGTAAGTTAACCAGTCATCAAGCGTTCAAGCTTTTTATTTTAACGAACGCCACTAGCCATGATTATCTATATCGTATCTGGATCCTGTATGTTGTTGTCTTGTCCTGAAGCATGACGTTGGCGACCCGCGCAAACGTATACCCAGTGCTAGCCTTGTTAGTTGCAGTGCCCCTGTGCTTTCAACTAATGTTGCTTGATGAAAGTGGTACATTTTTTTTCCCCTTGGTCCATTGCTTCATTCTTTGAGTTGGAGAAGTAAGAGTAATATTAGGGAAATTATGACTACTACTGTATGCAAAACACATGTCAGTACTTTACGATAAAAAGTTTCAAGAAAGGACAAACACTTTCATGATCATGATAATTGATTTACCGAACTCCTAATGCTCTTGGGCTAAATGAGTGTTCAACTAGTTCAGAGGTTTTTTATTTGTTAAGAATAGGATTTTGTGGCATCACATGCCCTTATTGAGGTGAAATTTCCCAAATGATGCTTGTGGAATTGACTCAATACACCCTCTGATCTTGCATTATTTTTCATTGCAAGGCGGAATTGTGAACCTTATTTCTTACCTCAGTATAGAAGGAGACATAGTGTTATTAGTACAACCATTGTATAAGTAGCTACAGATATTCATGTAAGTAGCAATGTATTATCTTCAACATAAAAGTATCAAAAATAGTAGGCATCATTACATTTGGGAGACTGTAGTACATTTGAGAGGGTCTGTGGTAAATTTGAGATATGCTGGTGGTAAAGTTGTGAGAAGCTGTGGTACTTTGGGAGATAGCTGTGGTAAATTTGGGGGAGAAATTTTTGTAAATAGGGGAGATAGCTGTGGTAATCCAATGGAAGAGTGCAATTCTCTGAGCAAAGGGTCCTTGGTGTGGTTAACTTAGTTGTACCACTCTCTTAAAAAAAAATATTATGTACAACCTCTTCCATTCCATGTTGATAATTTCTAAAGTGACTTCACACTCTCACATGTTTCAACTCCAACCTCCTCCATCGCTGCCACCACCACACTACCACCCTCCACCACCACTGCCCAACTACCATTAATTACCACCACCATTGACACCACTACCATTACCACCACCACCACGCTGCCACAACCACCACTCTGCAACAACCATCACCACCCATGTGAAACATCAGATCTATTCGAGTAAAAGTTTGATTGTTTGAAATACTTAAATACATTGGTTTATCAGTTTACAATAGTAATTTTTGAAAAAATGTTCTAGCAATAGTTTATTATTAGAAGAGATAGAAAAAGATTTGCGAAAAGTCATGTACAGGAAAACAAAACTAATTCATCTCGGCCTTCTCACATCCCCCTTTTTTATTTCAGATTGAAGTTTGTAACCGGAAGCAGAGAATTAGAAGCCCTCATCAACTCTAGAAGTCCAACCATAGTCTCCTTCATGAACTCTCTCCCCTATGGCCGCTACTACCCTCATGCTGCCTACAATGCACTAGTGCTGCTGCGAGACTCATATAGCCTACTCACATATAGTATTATACAATTAGTAGCTCTTTTACACACTATTACTCAGAGCCGTAGGAGGAGGTGACACGTCAATCATTCAATTTCTATTATCATAAAGATCTAGATATATATTATTTTTTTGTATATACAGGAGATATATATTGTTATAAAATTTAACATTATTATTATGCATTGTGTGCGGCCTTTTTGTATGTGTTACAAAATGAATGGGTGAAAATAATGTCCGGTTTTTAAACTTTTTTACTTTTTGGTTCCACATCCTTCAAAAGATCTCTTTGTAGATTACAACTTAATAAAAGATGTGCATCTTTTTGTAATAAAAATGAAAATACAAAAAGCCCAAAAATCTCCGCACATTGATACCTCATATCAATTACTGTTGCCATAGTAATCCTTTCAATGATAAAAAATATACCATTACACTATTTTGATGTATATGGAGGCATCCATTGTTGTACAATTTTTTAGAGTACACATGGCCTCTAATGACAACTCGTTGCGACCTTTGACCCCAGCTCTCGAACTTGGTTAGGTTGTTGGCAGTGGCATAACAGGCGGGGGGGGGGAGGTGGGGGGGATCGGGGGGGAGGTTTGCCCCCCTGATGACTTTGGCTGGGAAACAATTGCATAAATCCATGATAAATAGCATGTTTGTTAGCCCTTCTGACCGGGAAAATTGGGCCTAGGGGGAAATGTCCCAAGACTCGGAAATTTGCCCCCTCAGATCAGGCAGGCCGGTACTTCACTGGTTGTTGGTTAGGGTAACTGGTTAGGTTGACTAAAAAGGTGTCCTTCTACCAGATCCCCAATGTCCAAATTTGGGACCAAAACTTGGATGTTGTGGGTAATAGTGCAGCAAGTAAATGGTGCATTGGTGTCATCAGTATTTGTGCAGATAAAGGGCATGTCGTTGATCCACAGCCTCGTCCCCGACTTACCTAAAAAAAAGGTTGAAATTTCCTTATCATTTGAACTGTTAACATTAGAATCCATATTTGCCAAACCTTAAGTGCAAATCAGCCATGTCTGTAAGTAATTAGCAAATTGTATTTTCTGTTCATTAAATGGACAGAAATTATAGCACAGTGGCCTAGGGAACGTGGGAAGCGAGCATTTGCTCATAAACACACAAACCGCAAAGTCAGGATCAGCTAAAAAGTTGTGAATAACCTTTCGTGATGATATCTCAACGTGAACAATGAATAAAACAGAAGGGGTGGAATCACGAAATGACACCTTAATGAGTGCATTTGCATATTTGCTCTCATTGGCTCATTACTGAAAAGTGAACTTCTACCAGATTCCAATGTCCAAATTTGACGACATTTGGTATGTGTATTTTGATTCGTTACTCGGAGGGCTATCTCATGCTTTGTCCTGTAATGAACCAAATCAGACCGTGTATCATAGGTGGGAGCGGGTTTTTTTGTTTAGTGTCATGCTAAGCATAACTCCCCATTATATCTTTAACATGTTTCATTAACATATGTGGAGTTATGCAAAATCAATGCAAGACCTTTGCCCTGTTACCACATGAGCGGCCATTTCAAAGCAGGCCAACTTTGCAGACTGCAGCGCCAAAATATCAAAAGCAATTCAGAATCGAGTTGATGTGTTCCTTAGATAATAAATTACCTTTTGAAATAGTTAATCTTCAAAAATTGTGTACAAACAGTAGAAATCCATCATTTTCCCAAGATACCACCTTTCACATGCATAATGGTTTGTAGGTGCAATATTTCTCAAATTTTTAATTTCTAATTCTTTTAAGTTTTTTTCATACATGTCATCGCATTATATCTGGATCTCAAGTTGTGTTTGTTAGGTGAAAACAGGGATAATATCTTACCATTTAAGTGATTTTGAGATTACAAAGTTGAGGTAGTAACAGGGGAAAGGTATTTCCATGTGTTTTTGTGCATACCTCAACATTGTTAAATGACAACATGTTTAAAGACATAATGGGAGTTATGCTTACGAACTCGGAGTCCGGGTTGGTAATCCAAGTGGGTTCAAGTTTGATGCACAGGCTATAAAATTTGGTCTTCAAAAGAAGAGTGTAATAGTTGATCTTTTGAAGGGTGTTTAATAAATAGGGCACGCATATGGGCCAATGGATAGGACCAGACATAATGGATAGGACATAAGTCATATTGCTGTGTAATCTTATTGCAAGCAGCTAGGTAGCAATGCAGGGACTAAATCCTTAGTGTAACTAAACTCCATTTCTCTACCTCTGTTCAGTGATGTTACAACCTTGATGCAGCTTTTTGGTGCACATCAAAACATGCCTTCTTTCATAGCTGTTTGACCCCCATGCAAATTGTCTCTGTTATTGTAAGAGCAATTTTAAGCAATGGCGACACAATTTTGACAACTGATATAAGTAGGGACATGCAAGAGCTATTAGCTCCCACAAAAATCAGAAAAAAAATCATTGCAGGAATCTTGCCATATAGGCCCACAAAGGTCATAATTTGTATGTTATAGCACTCTCTATATGCCTATTTCCCAGATTTTTATGAAAATCATATTTGCCCGCAATGAAATTCCATTAAATTTGCACAGGATATAGTTATTGGAATAAATATTCCAAATTAGTTGTCAAAAGTGTGATATTTTTTGTTTTATTCTCATTTTGTCATATTAAAAATACATGAGACTTTCAAACAGCTGTGCTTTGTGCGCAAAGCGCCATCGCTTCAAGTCAGCACTGGCGGTTTACTGGCAGAACCAACAATTCTGCCGACATCACTGCATAGAGGTAGACAAATGGAGTATAAATAAGCATGTGAACACATGCTTTAGATAAATGATATTTTACCAAGATATTTATTGTTCCAGAATAATGGTACGCATAACTGCAGTTTTTGGTTCTCATAAGATTAAAACTGAAAAGTATGTTTTTTCAGACATGTTATACCGATTCAGTCCAAAATTGATATTTTATTAACAAAATTTGTTTGTTTGCTGTATTACCAAAGGTGTATAGATATTGCATATTTTGTCTTATTTCATAGTATCTTTCAGTATACAAATTTAAAACCCTAATGCCAATCATGATTCCTTACCTTAACTTTTAACATTAAATCTTATCCCAAACCCCTAACCTGGTATCCTACCCTAGTCTTCACCCCAAAACCTAGACCCTATCTGAAGAAAATGAAAAGAAATAGAACTAGAAAATTCCAGGAGACTATGCCCGTTACGTATGATGAAGTCATAGTGCACATGTCGAGTTGTTGTTGTTGACCTTTGACCCTTAACGATGGCTCTTAGAGCGGGGTTACTGTGGACACTTTTTCACTTTTCATTGATGCCTACAAGATGGCATAGCTATGTAGGTCAATTAAGCTTCTTTTATATTTGACCCCTAGATGACCCCATTTTGACCTTTGACCCCATATTGTGCACATAAGAAATAGAGCTTTTCCCAGTGGTTCTTGTGAACACATTTGACATAAATATCTACTTTGGTTGATGAGTTATAGCGTGTTTGCATATTAATTAGCTCATTTGCATATCTTACACGTGACCCCTGGGGCCAATATTCTGTCACATGATTCGTCTCGACATTATCCGCAACTTTTGCACAGACATCACCTATCCAAGTGTTATTGATTTTGAGATATAGCATTTTTGCATATTAATTAGATAATGCCGCCATTTTGAATGTTAATGAGTTCTGATATTAATTCTGTGTACAAGCTGCATACACTGACCAAAGACGATGCTCATGCAGAATTTTCTGCAGTAGTGCACCTTATCTGTAGAAGTAGGCTTCCAAAGATTTTTAGTTTTTGACCTCTATTGACCCCTACGAGAGGTCAAAGGTCAAAGTATGTACACCCCTGATGTAGCTTGGGTCAGTGGTTCTTCTGACCGATTTTGGTCAATATCGGCCCAGCCGTTTGGCAGAAGAAGGCGAGAAAGCGATGCATCGCGATGGTCGGAAGAAGGAGAAGACTAAACAGCATAAGCAGAATACTATGCCCCGTTTCACGGGCATAGTAACAAGGTTGATGTATTTATTTTGCAACCATGGAATTTTGTACACATGCGCAACTCATCAAAAAACGGGAAAAAAGAAAAAAATTGCACAGAATAAGCATTTAAACGGTAGGAATATTATGACAACTTCTTGCACATATCCCCAATACATAGTTGTGTGATTTGAACACTTTGAAGTTTTAAGCTGTTTTTAAAGTTCTTCTCAGCACCTGTAGCTTTAACTAAGCATTAAACAATTTTTTTAGATCACTAAGAGTAACTGTGCTTGAACAGTAGGTTACTGTCAGTAACTAAAGTATACTTAGTCTGGCCTGAACTAAAGAGTGACATCATAGCTTTAATGCAGTCTTAAATGTGCAAGTCGCAGTAAACCACAGTTGTAATCGCAAGCGCTCAAAGTTGGCGTGCGTGATACGCATGCAGCATCTCTGCGGCGAGAATCTATGACATCACTCCTTAGTTCAGGCCCCGACGAAGTATAGTAATTGTGGATAACTAGTCACTGTTGCTGGCTGAACAAGTACGCTCTGACTAATCATTGACTAACAAGCTAGTCAATGCCACTGACTTGTCAATGACTAAACACTTGTCACTGTCATGTTTGGCTGTCAGCAATTATTAATCATGACTAATGGCAACAACAATGCAATATTGTAATAGGAAACACATTCAAACGTTAAGAGCTCAGCTTTCTGTAAAGCCACTATCAGCGCGAAGTTGTTTCTTGCCATATTGCATGCCTATCTGCTGTCACACATTGAGGTTTACAACAAGAAGGCCCCATCTGAAACAGCTGCCATTGTAAGTTGTGCTGTTATTAGAATGTTTTACCTGGAAATTAACACCTGGCAGCTATTGCAGATGGGCCTTTTGCCCTAAACTCCCCTTGGGAACAATTTAAACCAGTCATTCCAATCAAAGTATAAATGTGCTTTCATAGGACATCAAAGATAACCTCAGGGGTAATTTAGTGATTATGACAGTTAGCTACTCATGGTGTAAGTTAGGCATGCATTGTTCCAAATTCGGCTACCTCCATACGGACATGGACTCTCATTATCACAAATGACAAGACTTTTGCTGTTTAATCAGTATCACATTTTATCAATTTACGTGTTAATTTCACATTTCATAAAGTGGCTTTAATGATATGCTGTATAATCCATTTGAATGACCTCAAAATATGGAACATTTTGTTGCTGTTATATGTTATCATTTTCACTATTATAAGGACTTTTTATTAGACTGTGGGTTAAAAAGGTGGAATACGTGGAAATGTCGGTTGTTATGGGTGAAACATTGGTCTGTTGATTGGGAATGAAGTGATTTTGAGTGTGTTATGGAGAGGCGGAGGGGAGAAAAGGACATTCAATTACAGTGGTGTACCGACCAGGGGGCGAGGGGGGGCAAGTGCCCCCTCTTGCTCGAAAAAGCGGGTACGATATGGCCCAAAATATGCATTTTTTTTTTTTTTTAAATGTACAGATATTTAGAGATTAAACGTTTCTAAATTTGGCAAAATTAACATATTTCATCAAGTAAGGACTGAATTTGGAGCAACAGCACCGGACAACGACTTACGAATTTTGACCCCTTTGTGGGGCGACTTGGGAATTTGCCCCCTCGGATTGACTGCAGGAATGCCCACTGTTTCCATATGACACTAAACCAAGTGGGTTGGGATGTATGTGCCGATTAATGTGGCATGCCAGACATATGTAGCTCAGAGTTCATTCAAGGACTGTGGCAAGCCGGGGCAAAACCCTGAAAAAACCATGCAACTCCGTGAATCGGATAGAATAGATTTGTTTTTAATTCAAAATAATAAGAGAAAGTTGGTTTAATATACGTTCTCTTTCTCGGCCACCTGAGGGCGAGGTGGCCGAGATGGTATTAAGGAGCGAAACGGAGGGAAAGAGGAGAAGCTTTTTCTGTCTATTTCCTCCATCCTTTAAGTTATCAAGTCGATTCATCGAGCGGCCCGGGTTTCGAGCCCTCGCACGAGTCGGGTTACTTGGTCATACTCAAATAGTTACTGTAAGGTCGGAAATTGAATAATTGAACAGCAGTGTGGATTCATTGGGATGGGAATTTTCATAGATACCACCCTGGGAGTAAAATGTGCAGGTGTTGTATGCACTGGGTGCCCGGCGCCTCATGTTCGGAGAGTATGTAAAGTGTTGGTCCCGTGTTATCAGGGGAGTCATTACTGAACACGTAAAAGTTGCAGACCTTATCTAAAAGAGTAGGGGACCATTCCCGGGTCTGTTACCTTGCACTCATCATCTAGGGTACCAGGGTCCCTTCCAACCCAAACTAGGCCAGCGTGGAAGGTAGGCCGAAATACATCCAGCATGGAAAAACATGTGAGGTCCTTAGTCCAGCAGGGGACTGACAAAAAGAGGTGGAGATGATGATGAGGTTCATACATTGGCGATGGAGGATGCATTGAATTGGTGGAAGTGGAAGGAGGGACGTAGTAAGGGTGATTGCTTCGAGTGTTGCGTGAATCTGGCCTCCCCCGTTTTTTTGGGGACCGGACAAAAAGGATGTTAAAACGGGGAGTTACTACTACTTTTCAATTAAATATTTCAATTTTGTTTACAAACCCACAGACGAGGAAACTACATTGCACTCAACTCACATACGCGGGTCACTAAGGTTTATCCTAAGTTGGGCTGTTTGAGATTGGAAAGTAATGTAGATATTAGAAATGGGTGTTACTGGACATGAACTTGTTTAATATTTTTCAGCAGAGTATAAGAGGTATAGTATACAAATACTACAGGTAAGGGAAATAGGGCACACATTTTCCCGAGTGGTCTGGTACAGGGCCTATCACACCAGAAACCGAAGGGTGAGGCGGGATAGGCCAGTTAGCCAGTTACAAGGGAAAAATAGGGGTGCCCTATTTTCCCGATATAAAACCAGTTGGGTAGTATTGTTTTACGACTCTGGGGGACAGGTTGTAGGGAAAACAGTTCAATCTATTCCCTAGGGAAATAGATTGCGTAATAGGAATCATCCAATGAATGGCAGATTATGTTCTGACGATTCATGAGCGTTTTGGTGAAAATACTTATAAACAATTTCTCAAACAACTCAATTCACAATAGTTCACATGTTTGATGAGTGATTTTGTTAGGGGATTTGACTTGATTGGACTAAACAAACTTGGACAATGAAATATTCTGGAAATTGATCATGTTTGTGTCGCCTGTGAATTTAAGCAAGCAGAACATGGGGATTTCTTTGGTAGCGTATTCTAATCTGTTGCATTTCTGTCTGGTAAAAAATTTGCCCCCCCCATAGACGTGACCTTGGGTGACCTTTGTCCCCCTTCACAAATCGCGACGGCAGATGAACATGCATTCGGTGATTGAAAATGCTGTATTTTAACATAAATATGCTTTTTACTATAGCTTTCACTTCATTGATTTTCCTCTGGCATACATCATTCAGTCGGATATTCTGCGCAGCAGGCGCTCCGGCAAAGTCCTCCAGTCATTCTGTTTGGGCCAAAGTTGGAGATAGCCTTTGGTTGAAAACCTGTGGTTTGTATCCCCCAAGAGCGTTGGGTGTAGGAGAGATATGATGTTCTCTGTCGGCCTGGCTTCCTCTTGCCATGCGGTGGTGTGGAGAAAGCATATAACCTACTAAGCTCTCCCTCTGGCATCCTTAGAATATGACCAAGAAAAGTAAGCTGTCTCAGTCTTACTCGGTTTATCAGAGGCTCCGTACCTGTAGCAGCATAGATTTTGGCATTTGGGACACGATCAATGCGCTTGACGTTCAGCATGATTCTGTAGCAACATGTTGCGAAAGAATTGACCTTACTCTCCAAATTGTTTGTCAGCACCCAGGTTTCGCAGCCATACAAAAATACTGTCACGCATGTTGTGTTGAAGAGGCGTACTTTCATTTCGATTGGGCACCAATACCTGTTTTGTTTTGATCAGTTATTCTTAGGGTTATATGATACAATAAGCCATAGCAGAGACATGGTAAGAAAAGTATTTTGATTGGTTACTCAGAGGTTATTATAATGTTATATCATGTAATGAGCCAATCAGAGACACTAAAAAAAAGTGGTAAACCTCAGGGAGTTAACAAATAGTTAAACATATAATTGGGGACAGAATTAGGCGACCAATTGCACGTATGTCAAGGCATGTAAATCAGCGCCACGCGGACCGTGATTGGTGTGGAAGTGCAGTATGGGCGGGGCATGTTCGAACAAAATATGCATTAAAATGTCAAAAAATGCCCTATTTGAGTCGGGCTTTTGACTCTGGGACACAATAATTCATGAAACTGTTTAAAATAAGCTTTGTTCACAGATTGTTACTTAACAGTCGACTTTCGTTTTGCATCGTCAAATTACGTCAGACACACAATCGGTCGTCTTATTCTAGTCCTTGACTATAGTAAACATGCAAAGAACTAAAATGACAAGATAAGTCTGATAGAGGTTGTATGTCTTGCATTATATCTTGTGCTCAGGGAAAGCATTCAAGACCTGATGTAAAAGGCAAGATTAGACATCATCTTAAGGGGCATTGCCCAGTGTGGTAACTTTGTATTCTGGTTGGGTAACTGCACATATTAAGAAATGTGAGACCTGATAAGGTCTCAAAACTTACAATATGGGGTGTCAAATTCGAGCTATGCCTCTGTCACGTGTAATTGGATTATTTTAGGCCCAATTCACTGCAGTTTACTAAGGATAACACCAGCGTATCCAGACCTTGGTTTTTGATGGGGACCCCAGGGGTGGAAGGACATCTAATAGCCAAAAATAGGCCGATTTTGCATGTTCTGATATAAACCCCCGGGGGCGCGCACCCCGAAAGCACCCCCCAAGATACGCCACTGGACAATATGTACACGTAGACTAATGATCATTTAGTTTCAGTCACGTATCGAGGTAGTCGATCCAGAATGGGAAAAATTCCCAAATCGTCCCGCCAAGTCGTCTCGGTGATATGCTCCAATTATGTCTGAACTTAACAAAATGTGCGTGTAGCATGCAAAAATTGCCCAATTTACTTTCATTTTGCCCAAATTTAGGCTGAAATTGGTCAAAATTTCTCCTCGAAGATATGAAATGCATATTTGGTCCATGTCGTTCCGCTTTTTCGAGTCGGGGGAAGTTACCTTCCCCCGGTCGGTACGCCACTGTTTAGTTGTAGTTAGTAGTTTTTGCTTGATATTCTTGTAGGGCGTCTGGTTAACCAGGATTATATTCCTTCATGAATGGACCTCTCTTCTTTCAACTCAGAAAGTCTGAAAAATGGGTGAGAAAATTCCTCATGGATGAATCTTAAAGGCATAAATTCATAAATGGAACTTTGTGGGATGGACTCAATACAACCTCTGATTTGCTTCACATAATTGTAAAATGTTCTATGTTGAAACAAAGCAATGTGTTATTTCTTGCTTTTAAAGTCCTTAGTAGCATGCATTTTCAAGAGTTACATTTTTGTAGTCTTTTCTACTTTGTCCCCCATTATGCAATTCCATATGACCATATTTGGAATCGGCATGAAAAAAGCAACCAAATGAGTCCAAACAAGCCTAGTCTTAAGGTTTGTTCCTAAGATATGAAACTTCTCCTCTTTTCAGCTGAATTCCTCTTTTTTGTTACCCAAATTTACGCATTTTCTTTTATATTCAGCCCTTTTTTAGCTGTTTGACCGAAATTTCATGCTGTTTTTCAGCTTCTTTGAGCATTTCCTCTTTTTTCACGTCTGGTTCCTACTTCACTGTATCTGCATTGCTTGAACTCCATAAATTAGGAGCTACTAGGGGTTCGCTTGTGGATTTTCATTAGTTGATTTCATACAAAAATATTTAAAAGCATGTTTTGTGTTATTGTTGAACACATATTCCAGACAAAAGTTTTTTATTTATTAATAATCAAGTATATCAGGCTTCAGATACTTATTTTGAAACAATAATAGCCGTAGCAGCCATGCTCATTGTACGCACGTCTACCTATTTCTACATGCCTACCCAAAAAGTGATCAGAAATCAATTACTGCAGGGCTATAACCGTTAAGGACCGGCTCATAACCAATCACATATGTGGAAATCTCCTGATAATGTGTGAACTGTAGTCTACTCAAAATACTGAATTGTGGTTTAGGTACTGCAATAAATTTAAATTCATTTGAAAAGAATCTGTGGCAGAAAACAATCAATATATCGGGAATGCAAGGTATGAACAGAACTTTATAATATACCTCTACCAGAATGTACCAGGCTTAAAAATAATTATATTCTACTTCTCTAAATTTCAGAAAATTTAAAAATGTAACTCAAACTTAATCTTAGCCCACCAATTGCAAAGTGTAATATATAAAGCAAGCCACTGTAATAATGTACATGTATTATCTATTTTTTTATATATATCTTCAAAATTTCTACTGTATTATAATGCTTTTTGTACATAATTTAAACTTGTATAATGGCTGAAAATATTTATGAAAATTGACACGTTCTTAAAAGAACAATATTGTTGAATATGAATTGAAGAGCTTGCATATTGTGAGCAATAAAATATAAACTCACTATAATTTACTGAAGTGTCTTAATTCCTTATGTTGTCATGGCAATGTCAACCCATATTGCACTGCAGTTTTGCAGCACTTATGGTAATTATGCCAATACTATTATAAAGTGTGTATTAGCAGTTAAACAATATGGCCTACTGGGATCATGGTAGATGTTTCATATAGAAGTCCAAAGGATACAAATGAGGCATTACAATTGATTCCATCATGCGCTGTATATGTTGTGCACTAGCGCTTGACGGGATCAATGACAATACCTCATTTGCATCCTTGGAACTTCTATATGAAATGTCTACCGGGATCATTGGAATTGCAATGTCCCATATTAGAATACAGCAGCACAGCCTGGCACCCACTTAACAAGACCCAGAGATATGGTTTCAGATTCGACCTAGGTTTTACTGCCAAAAGTGTAGAAATGTGAAGGTGCTTTAACATTGAAACAAAACATGTTTTCTCAGTTGAAATTTTGTGAAGAATCCAAATCTGAAGTCAAAAATGCAAAATGTTGGATGCATTCCAAGATATCGCATTTTGGGGTATTGCGCAATGCCGAGTCCCATAAAAAACCTATGGTATTTTGCTGATAATTGCATCTTATTTTGATCAAAAAATTCTCAAATATTATGCAGTTTGACAAAAATTTAATACTATATTGTTGTGGGAATATGTCTTGGGCATAATCGATTAACTTTTCAACAATGTCACCCTTTTCGTTTTTTGCGGGTTCTCGAAACGCCAAATTTTAGGTAAAATTTGGATTCTGCAAATTCTCAAATTTTAGGGTGAAAAAAAGTTAGGGACTTGCTTTGGGCATAATCGATTAAATTTTGAAGCCTATAGCTCCTTTAGTTTTCTCGTAATTCCAATTTTATTGAACAACAATATTTTTTCACGCACTGGAAAAATCAAGGGTTAGGGGAAACATTTTTGTATTTTTAGAATTATTCCTATACTTGAACTATCAATTTAAAGCTTATTAAATTCTGCATAAACTGACAGGTAAATCATCACTGTAGACCATTTCTAGAGATGTGATTGTGCAAATTAAAATTTTTGTTCGGAAGTGCTAAATTTTGAATGTAGTTTGTCACGGGACATGTCAAATTTGAATGGTTCTGGTGTGCAAATTATAAAATGATTGATAAAACCAATACTTGAATCCATAAGTTATTACCTTTAACTGATATATTAACATTATAGAGGGTCAAATATGTATATTGTACACTCTGTAAGAATTCAAAGTTGTTAGGTGAAAATTTTTGTCACCCAAAAAGTGCACTTTCGGACATTATCATGTTTTTGGAGTCCAAGTGTGGGAAAATATCGGATCCAAAACATGATAATGATAAAATTGGATGATTTACACCAATATTAATTGGTCTCGCTATGAGTTTCAAAATATTGGGCTCGACTGCGTCTCGCCCGATATTTTTGCAACTCATAGCTCGACCAATTAATTTGGGCTTAATCGATCCAATTTTATATCAAAATCGGCCACAAATCAATATTTTGTAGCAAAATGGTGTATGATACAGGGTTTTCGATTAAAAATTTATATCTACGAATAATTTTACCCTAGGAAGGACATCTTGAAAATTAAACAATTTTTGCCCCAAATGATTTTTTTCACACTTTGGCCCGAAAACCTAGGTTCAATTCTGAAACATATCCTACAAATTGTTTGACAATCTGTTAAGACACTTGAACTTCTGCTGTCTCTTGATGCTAAGGGACTTCTTTGACTTCTATCATGTCTTCAAAATTCTTGCGGTTCTTTCCTCTGCTCCCCACTGTTCTAAGTATATGAAGAAAAAAAAATAAAAATTTTCATTGGAATAGAATGGATTTCACCCTAAAACCCCCTCGTAAGTTTCACACCACTATTTCAATCCGTTTTGATGTGAGGGCTAAAAATGTGATTTGTTAACCCCATAGTCAATTGTAAAAGATGGTCGACCAAAGCGGGGCACATTTTCGTTTCTAACTTCCAATCCAAAAATCTTTTAGCCCTCAATTCACAGGGGACATGAGAAAATAGCTTATTCTGTACAAAATTTTGACACTTTGGTAAAAATATGGGGTCCCTGGGGAGAGGCTATTAGCGATTCAGGCCGGACCATGTTAATTGAGATAAAACTACATGGGAGTACATAATTGTATGCAGTGTTTGACCACCACTCATGCTATAGGAGCAGGTCTCCTTCACCAACCTCAAAGGGAAGCTATTGGGTTTTCTGTGAGGTGTTTACATTCCTAAGTCCTAAGACCTACGATCTAAGATCTCGCTTAAAGACACTATCAGTGATTTAAAAACATTTGAAATTGAAGGAATAGCTTCTAAGTGGACGGATAAGTCTGTAGAATTCTCATAAGTTACATTTTCCAGCTGTAGAATTGACAGAAAAGGAAGGAAAACGGCAGTGTTCCCAAGATACGATTCTCCATCAACTTACGTGGTTAGTAGTGTCCGTTGGGACATAATGACTCAAATCTCGATTTGTCCTATTAGGTTTCTGGTATTATCATTTGCAGGGTATGTTAGGATAACTGGACTTGTTACATACACGACAAAATCTGATTTTGATGATTTTTTCGATTTGTGATTAGCAACATCACTGTATGTCTTTAAGATCTTTATCAAATTCCATTGATAAATTTGTTGCAAAAGTTAGTTTAGTTTTGTAGTTGGGTCAAAGGTCCATTCACAAAACTAAGCCCCTGTATCAAATCCCACTGAAATACATTTTGGTGCAAAAAAAGTTGGGTTTTATTTTTGTAGTTGGGTAAGGGTCCAATTACCCCCCCAAACTAAGACCCAAAACTATTTTGGCACCAAAAAAGGTCATAATCGGCCCGATAAAAAATAATGATCATATCGGTTATTCTATACAACCTAGTAACAGTTACTCCATTCCCATGCATATTTCCCAAAAGCAGCAAGGAATTAGCCTGATGGGTACACAAAAATCTTCAAGCAAAATACATATACAAAACAACTACACCGAAGTACCAGTCAGTACTCTGCATATTTATTAAATTCGAAAAACTTAATTTAGACAAAGTCATGGCACATGAAAGATCTATAAAAACAAAGACGTATAATAAAAAATATGATACAGATTATATACAGTTCATAATACAGTAGTATTATGCATATGCAAGTATTTAACATTCAAATCTTACAGATTTTGTATATTAAAACAGTTTCTATTACACAGAGATGCAATGGGGTTGGAACAAAAATCTGGAAAATGCGACGGAGGGAGCGAAGCGATGCGGGAAGTCAGTACCCCTAAGGGCCGGGGGGTCCAGGTGCCCGCTTAAGGGCCCCTGGTGGGGTCCAGGGGCAACGCCCCGGTGGGGTCGAGGGGGGGCGAAGCCCTTGAAGCCAGAGGTTTCTGCACATTTATATCTAACAATAAAACTCCATTTCTGAGAGTAAAATATCAATTCCAAAAGAGTTAAAATTAAACTGTAAATGTGAGATTGGGGCTAAAGACCTTATTTCTGGGTCAATCATCTCACTACTAAGTACCTACTAGTCAATTCTTTGTTTTGCTCAAATTCACTTTCGGTTCCAAAGGCCAAGTAAAACATAATGATTATTGATACAAGTACGCTTTGGGGCTTTTCCCTTGCAGTTTCATTTTCCTTGGCATCAAGTAATAGCGACTACGCGTTGTCAACCATGCAATCAGCCTTCAAATTGGCAGCAATGGATCAAAATTGAAGACTGCCGTCACTTAAACACGGTTACAACCTACCGCAATGAAGTTTGTCTTCCTATGTAAACGGCAAAGTTATCGCCTTTTTCTTTGAGTAACGACTATTGGAACGTGGTCCTTTACTTATTCTCCGATGTCTTTTAAATGTTGCCAAGGCTTCACTTTGCATGGTTCATTTTGTCACTTCGTCAGTATTTTTTTTCCGATAGAGCAGCTTGCATGCCAGGGTGACATGCTTTGGCATTTATACTAAGTCCTCTTATACAAAATCGCAATGTACGCAAACCTATTTAATATACCGATGTTCCGATGTACTTTTGAGTGCATCAGTCTGAGAGATCAGATTATGATAAACAAGAATCCGTTAAAAATCTCAATCTAAGCATCAAACAATAAAAAAGCGGAAAAAGTAAAAAAATCTGTAAAAATTAGAAAAATCGGGATTTTAAATATAATCCCAAAATGTAAAAAAATCGGGTTTCCGATTAAAATCGAAGATTGGCATCTCCTGATTACAAACCTAATTCACATAGGATTTTGCTTTATGAGCTTCTAAGGAACAAGTTGGCATAGAAAAATATTCAGACACTAAGGCCAATGAAAGTCAATGTTATGTTTTCCTGTAACATTTTTGTAAACATAACTATTTCATTTTCATTATTCATATTTTTGAAGTTAACCACGCCATTTCACCAAGCTTCAGCATAGCTCTAATAGCTACAATATTGGGTCAAAACACCACCCTAACAGTGTGGGAGAGCGTTTGGCTGCGGTTAGGGGGTGCTTGCCTCTGCCAAATTTACCCTCAAAATTCCCGGGTTCGAATCCCGTGGGGTCGTGGCACTTGCCGGGATTTATTCGGGTAACGACCAATTCTTCTTCAATTCTGGATTTGATCTGTAATACCAGCTACTGATTAAATACCGAATTACCGCTCCCTCCATGGTTACATTTGGCATTGGGCAAATGGATCATGAAAGCATCCCGTCCTTCGGAGGGGACGTTACGCCGTCGGTCCCGTTTACCGAGAGTCCAACTGGTACATGTACATGCGCAAGTCAGTGGTCGAATAAGAGTATAGGGTGTAAACCCGACTGTTCCCAATCCGCCCCAGCTTTAAAAAAAGCGGGCCATGTCAAGTTAGGAGCGTCCGTATCATGGATACACCCGCGGCCCCGGAGAAGCACAACACTAGCAAACAAAGCCTGACATCACCACAAGCGATTACCAAGGACTTGTGGATACGAGCAAAACAAAACCCTAACATTTAAAAATACACAATTAAAAAAAACTTTTTCTTTTTCTTTGGTTTTAAAATCTACTAATCAACACAAAGATGTTTAGCACAAGAAGAAACCTTGACATTTTTTCTTTAAATACACAAATATAAAACTTTTTAGGATTTCAGTATCTCAAATGATTTTCTATATAGGACTTTCGCTTTTGAGCTTAGTTATTTCACACGATTATATATGGACAAGCATTGTGGCATATGCAAAAAAAAACCCGTTAGTTTTGAAATTGAGTGCGCCGCTCGTGAAATATCTGAGTCAGCCTTTATGTTATAATAATGAAGCTTGTACCAATTTTTGTCATTTTGTGTTTCTCTAACTATGAGAGCCTGACACCGCACACAGCTGACCACATGCCTGAGAACAAACTTGTGGTTTTGATGGTAGAAGCAATAATGTGTAGTGGCAATGCCCTATTCACACTCTCCTAATATTTAAAATGTTAACCATTAAAAGGTAGTTTTTGTTTGTGTCATCTTAGGAACAAACGATTTGCATGAGAAAAGTTGCAACCGTTCATCTGTCCTGGTAACGTGGTAATTTCGCTTGTGTATTTTTTCGCTGCTTCTGCAAACTTTTAGCATTTTCAACTTGTTTTTTTTTTTTTTTTAATTTTTTAGTTTTTTAATTTCTTAAAATTAACATTTTAATTAATTTTTATTGTAAATCAACTTTAATTAATTTTTTGTAAAAAAAATGTTCTTAAAGGCACTATCAGTGACTCCTCAAAAGAGTCACATATTTGAAATATGCAGGAATAGCTTAAAAGTGTAGAATAAGTCGTAGAAGTCTCATAAGCTATTTTTTCCAAACTGAAAAATGGATTATGGGATAGAAACGGAAGAAAAACTATCAAAGATATGAATCTCCATTCATTATATAATTGTTGTCGTAGTGTACGAACGGACATTAATGACTAAAATACCCGATTTTTCCTTATTAGGTAGCTTCAGGTCCTATCATTTTTGCATAGGGTATGTTTAGAACACCTAATCCTGTTACAGGATGCAAAAATCTGATTTTTGATATTTTTTTCGATTTTTCTTTTTACAAATCACTGATAGCGCCTTTATTTTATGCTTGCTCATAAGTGTGCAAAAATTAAAGGGGCAACGAGGGATGTTGTTGAGTCACCCAATATTGTGGTCATAATAGTAATTTCAAATAGATTAGACACTCAATAGATTCTTACCGTGTATTTGGATACAGAAATTACTTAAAAGAGAGAAAAAGGTGATTTTGATTTGCTTATATTTCAATGTAAAACATAGGCTGAATTTCGTATTTGCTCAGATATCCGAAAGAATTTTATATTTTTTGTACCAAGAAACATTTCCTCAGCTTTGAATCCTTTCAGATTGGGGATATTATTGATGAAAAGCTTTACAACATCCGTGCACAAACAGAACTTTCAATTTTTTTTTGGGATACCTGATATGTTGAAATCTCTTTTTGCAACCTTTATATACACAAATGTTTCTACTTTTACAGTAATCAAAATTGCATACTACTTCGCCTAAGAGTTGGCAGGGGTCCCCGACGATGATAACTTTCTGATTTGCATCGGATGACCCAAAAGGTTACATATTCTGCCTATATAGTAAAGATGGTTTAGAGATTTTCCTATAGGCATTTATTCGATTTTATATGAGGTAACAATGTGATAACATGGGCTATAAAGAATTACTTTCTACATATTTAAGATTAAAGTACAGCGTACATGATTATACATCCCATTAACATTTTTACCAGTTCGAGAACCTCGTCCCCCGAAATAGCAAAACAGCCAAGAAAGGCCTGACTCAAGAGTTGTGCCCAGTGGAGGGCACCCTCAATTTTCAAACAAATTGTGTTTTTTGCTTATTCAAATGCTTTGTCTATATAATAATCACTTGTGAAATACTAAGCTAAATCGAAGTCCTTCATATGAAAATCACAACATAAAATTCCCGGTCTCTGGAACTTTTGTTATCCACAGTCTCTATGGCAACTCTTAAGGTCCGTTCATACTTTTCCACTGCACTGCATTGCTGTGGAGTAAATTTACTACCCTGCAGGTTCCGTCACTTCCCGCTGCACTCCTAATCGATTACTGCAAGTCACCCCAGGTCACTGCAGGTCACGGTTGCAGTACTTGCAGTAAACTGCAGAATTTGGCATACTGCAACACTGACTGCACCCCACTGCATCTTGCTGCAAAAGCATCCCATTAAAATAATTTTACTTTCGTCGCAGTCTGCAATTGCGTTGCAATAGCTGCAAGCGATTTGGCAGTGATAATTTTGGTAGGGCTGCATATGTCACACAGCACTGCAATGCATGAAGTATGAACGGACCTTTAAACTATACATAAATGCTTACTGGGCATGAAAATGAAAAATCCGATTCATCCTCAAAAACTTTGGAATTGAGCATTTTTTAGGTGACTATCTTTAGTTCTAGTTGGTTATTTTTGTATTAAATACCACACAAAAATATATCTTGAATCTCTGAGTCAGCCTTTAAAGCAGTAAAGCAGAGAGATTTTTAGAATTAGAAATTCCCCAAATTTTATCTTCATTCTGACCTTACAACCTAATCAATGGACTAAGTATTAGGATATTACCAGATCCCAACCCTATTGAACTATTTTTATGTAATCGAAACTGATTCTGGGGCAAATAGTGTTTTGGGAGCTAAAACAACTCAACATTTTAAGTTTTGTCTATGGAAATCAAATTTTGGAGATTTCAAGCAAAGTAGGGGTCAAACACTGGAGTATACATCAACGCGAGGTCAAATAAGGACTGCGAGAAAGTTTGTTAATGGGGGGGGGGGGGGTTGTCGGTGTCTGGCCAGTGGTGTATTCAAGGTCGCATGGGGCCTATGACCCCCTCAATATTTGAATTTCAAATAGTTAGATGGTAGTTCACTTGAAGAATTCAGGTATGGTAAGTGCTTACAGGCTGGATTGCAGGCAAAGTAATAGGTTCAAAGTTCAATGTCAGCGTGCACAAGTAAATTTTAACAAAATCCATGCAAGAAGTTACTCTCAGAAGCCATTTAAAGCATATAAACACCCAACAATTCTGCGGGGGCGTTTGGCGCACCCTGGACTTCCCACCAGGGCTTTTCCCCTGAACCCCTCAGGGCCCCAGGCGGCCCCCTGGTCCACACTCGTTTTCTTTGGTTTCAGATGCGACATTGCCCCCTCCCAATATCAAAATCTTATCTACGCCATCGCTACTGACCGCCTCACACACCCAGGGTTGCGCACTAGTTAACAAATTCTAATCTGATTTTGACTAACCTGTTCGTTTAAGTGTCGGAGGGGAAATTTTAAAGGCTGACTTCAGAGATTTCCCCGATGAGGGCGGCACTCAACTTTAAATAATAATAATACATAATAATAATCAGGTTTTTACATATAGCGCTTTCATCCACCTTTACCAATCGTGTTTTTTGCCCATACAGATAATACTTGTCATACACTAATCATTGTGTGAATAACTACCAAATTGAAGTCCTTCATATAGAAAATCACAACTTTGTATAATTAATTCCGGATCAGAGAATATTTATTAATGCACAGTATCCTATGACACTGTTTGTACTGTGGCATAAACGTTACTGTCATGAAAACGGAACAAGCGATTCAAATCTCTAACTTTGGAATTGAGCATTTTAGGGGACGAATCTTTTAATTCTAGATGACTTTTTAATTACTACAAAACAAAATAATTATATTTCGAAATCTCTGAGTCGCCCTGTAAGCTCAAAACTGTGTAACCCTGCACCTACCTCACAACCATTAACCCAATAATACATCGAACATTTATAATTGAAAATTGTTAATAGGGGAAGTTAACGCTGTAAAAGGATATGAATCAGCTACTTTCTGACACATTTCTGTGTTCTTAAGGAGAACCGTACTAGATTAACTTAATACAATATACAGTATAAAAAAATTCTTGAACACATTATGGAGTGGTTTCATGGGAAAACGGAATTATACTCCCATAAAAATGATGAAAACATTTTGTCTGACCATGCGCTATTTGAAATTCGCGCTAAGTGTATAGTTATATGTATTTTGTTATGTCTATACGGACAGCAACAGTATCTTCATACAACCTTCACACTGATTCTTTCATAATGTTATTGGCTAATGGCATGTACGACGCAAACGTGCCGGTCGACGCATACCCTTTATACAACAAGCGAGCGCGATTTTTAATAGCACATGGTCAGACTTGATGGTTTAATTCATTGTTAGGGTTAATATAAGTCCGGTTTTTCTATGAAACCACTCGATATGTGGTCAATAATTATTTTGTAGTGTATATTGTGGTAATATTATTCGTTTTTACCGTGTTCTCCCTTTCCATGATGCCTCTATACATTACACATGGTATAGGATAATTCTGGGTAATTGTCAGTCTCGTTGGATGTTCAAAAAAAAAATTGACTTTAGCAAACTCATTTTCGACACTTGAAACTATGAAAAAAAAGACTGAACGTACATTAGTGCTTGTTTCACTGGAAATCCACGTAACACAGTCTCTTCTGTGGTCGCATTGCAAATCTCGCACCTAGATAGCGAGGACGGGTTCGATCCCATGTAATTTCCCAAAAAAAAAAGGTCTTTATTAAATTTCAATGCTCGCCAGTGCTGCTCACGACCGCCTCTATATAATATTTGTCCAAAACTATTTTATGTAATCCAAACTGATTCTGGGCAAATAGTGTTGTGGAGCTAAAGAAAACTCAACATTTTAAAATTTTGTTTATGGTTAACCAAAAATTTGGAGAGTTTCAAGCAAAGTAGGGGTCTAAAAAACTGGGAAGTATAATCAAACCAGAGGTCAAATAACAAGAAACTGCAAGAGGAGGTTGTGAATTGTAGGTGGGCCAGTGGTGATTCAGAGGGAGCAGGGGGATATGACCCCTCAATATTTGATTTAATCAGTTGAGATGTTGGTTAACTTGAAGAATTCAGGTTTCGTGCTTAAGGCCGGATGGCTGGCAAAGTATAGGTTCAAAGTTCAATGGTCGAATGACGACCAAGTTAAATTTTCAAATCAATAAAGACTTTAGCTCTCAGACGCCATTTAAAGCATATACAACCCAAAAAAATTCTGTGGCTTTTCCCCTGGCCCCCACCGGGGCTTTTCCCCTGAACCCCTACAAGGGGCCCTAAGGCGGGCGGCAAGGGGTTCCCGCCTCTCCTAAGTAGGATTTTGGTGTCAAAAATGAACCGGTTAGAATTTTCACTGGACCACAAAATTCAGCTGGAGTAACAAAATGGGGTCCACGTTGGACCCCAAAATTCTAAGCCTCTGAAAGGCAAAAAATATGTTTCCAAAACATCAAAAAGCAAAATGGATACAAATAATATTTCGGCCTAAGATGCTAAATGCAGCATTCAAAATAGTGCTTATTGTGGGACAAACCGGAAAACCAAATTCACAAATTGCAATGGCTAGCTTATTGATTACATATTTTATTGTTGACAGGCAATTAACTCAACTTGTAACATTAAATAAGGAAATGTGGATACCTCAAAAGTTTCACCAAAGGCACAATCAAGAAATCTTACACACACCTGGTATTTGGAAATGATAAGTCACCGCATAGTTAGTACTACAAACAGTTCGAATGATGGTCTCGGGACCACAAAATTCCACTGGACCAGATAATTATGAACATTGGAAATTATGGGGCGGGCCCCTGGTTCACACCCGTTTCTTCGGTTCAATGTGACATTTGCACCCCCATAGCAAAATCTTATCTTCGCCAGCGCTACTGACCGCCCCACACCCAGGGTGCACACTAGTAACAAATCCTATCTGATTTTGACCAAAAACATTAAGTTTAAAAGGCTGACTCAGAGATTTTTGAACATATTTTTGTGTATTATTAAAAATAGTCAACTAGCACAAAAGTATAAATCACCTAAATACCCAATTCCAAGTTTGAGAGAATCGGATGTTTGCGTTTTCCATGCAGTAAACGGTGATGTGTAGTAGGCAGTGCCATAGGGTACAGTGTATAACAAAAAAATTCCGGAACGGAAAATTTATAACAAAGTGTGATTTTTTATATGCAGGCTTCGATTTGAGCCTAGTATTTCACACAGTGATAGTATGTGGACAAGGATTGTGATATGCAAAAAACTCAAATTATTTGAAAATTGAGGACACCCTCCTCAGGAAATCTCTGAGTCACCTTAGTTGTAGGTGGGAAAATGTTAAACTCATATTTTGGTGAACCCTGCACAGACCCTACACCATTACAAAAGTACATCGAAATTTTATATGAAAATTGTTAATAGGGAAAGTTAATGCTGGATAAAAGGATAGGAATCAACTACTTCGACACCATTCTGTGTTGCCTTAAGGAGAACCGTACTAAGATTAACTTATACAATATACAGTATAAAAACAATTTTGACAATAGGAGTGGTTTCATGGGAAAAACGGAATTCTACTCACCCTAAAATTGAATTAAAAACATTTGTCTGACCAGCGGGCTATTTGAAATTCGAGCTTGTGTATATGTGATATGTATTGGTGTGATGCGATACGGACGGCACACAGTAGCGTCAGACACCTTCCACAACATGATGTTCATAATGTTTAATTGCTATGGCATGTATGACGCAAAAACGTGCGGTCATATAGCATAACACGTTATAAACAGCGCGATTTTGTTATTAAAATAGCACATGGTAAGACTAGAGTTTTAATTCTTGTTAGGGTTAAGATAAGTCTTTGTTTTCTATGAAACCACTCGATATGTGCGTCAATAATTATTTTGTAGTGTATAGATTATCGTTTGTACGGGATCTCCGTTAATGATGCTCTATAACATTAACATGGTATTACAGAGATAATTATGGGTAATGCAGTATATGAGGTTTTAAAAAAAAAAAAAAATGACTTTAGCAAAACTCATTTCGGCGCTTGAAAAATCTGAAAAAAAAGACGGAAGGTACATAGTGCTGTTTTCACGAGAATCCACGTAAACCAGTATATGTGGTCCAGTTGGCAAAATGAAAGAGAGGACCGGGTTCGATACCATGTATTTTTCGTCGTATTAAATTCAAATGCTCGCCAGTTGCTCCGAGCCTCTATATAATATTTGTCCAACAATTTGGTAATTTTTTCGGCCCCTGGCAAATTTTTTTGTTGATCATGTTTATGCTATAAGAGTCTTTTTAATTGTAAAGTAATTGCTCTGTCAATGCATGGTTTTTAAAGGGCAATTAATATCCCCAACCGGCCCTTAATGCGGGGGTGGGGTGCTATCGCACTCCCCCACCCCAAATTCCCACAAAAGGGGCAAATGTCCACCCACTTTGCAGAGTTTTTTTGATAAAAAAGGTCCAAATTTAGACAAATTTTTTAGAAATCGCACTTTTGGTGATGAATGTTCAAAAAGTCTCTAAAACAAGTGAACCATTTAGGAGGTTAGGTCCACTTTAACCAAATATTCCACTTTTTTCGAAGTTCCCGCACCCCCCAAATAAATCCTGCTACGGCCCTGACCTTAATGTTCTTATCTATGACGCCAGTGTCTTCAGATCAGTAGACATACCTACAACTGCTTGTGGTACTCCTCCACGGCGTCGCTGCAACTCTTGTCAATCAATGCAACTCTTTGGCCTCATATGTTCAATCCCAGTGCAGGCCGCCATTGTGTCATCTGGAGAATAGTAACATAGAAGATGAATGGGTGTAAAAGTGGGGGATGACCGATTTTAGTCTATAAATTTTTTTTTCATATGATAGAATGGCCATCAACCACTAAACCCTATCTGGAAAGTTTTGCACTGGTATATTTCAAACCCATTCCGAGTGGCGGATCCAGGATTTTTGGAACGAGGGGGCGGGAATGGTGCCAATAACACAGCTACAATGGCGTGGGCTGCAGGGGGTACCCCTTCCCGAATTGAGTGTCGAAAAACTAAACTATATCAATGGAATGCAGTTTTTTCTTGAAATCTGGGGGATAATTTAGCAATGAAATCTGGATTATCGAACGAAAAAACTGAAAATTGTGGGAGTAAATCCAAGATTTTGAATTTTGGAATCTGGAGTGTAACAAGTGACAAATCAATCCCAAAAGAGTGAAAACTCTTGTAAACCACTCCAAAATGAGTGGTTTTACTTAAAAAGAGTGAATTTCCACTCAAAAAGAGTAAAAATTACTCCAAAAAGAGTGGATTTACATTCGTAGAGAGTACACTTGAACAAAATTACGCTTAACAACATAGACGGATAGTAGAGAAAGGGCCCCTTGTTTATAAAAGGTTTAATCTTTTAAGAATTAAAAAGCGAACCTCTAAAGAGTTATCTTCTGAAGCAATTTAAGAAGAGGTTGCAAAAAATGTTTAGTATGATGAGATTTATGAGGTTCACTCCCAGTCCCTGTGGTATATAAAACTAGGAGACTTAAGAAGAATAATTCTTTCTTATATAATTCTTTTAATCTTAAATTCACTTAAAGGTGCATTTCGTATTTTAGCCCCTTCTGTTGTATTCATTGATCACTATATATCCTTGAGAAAAGTTATTCTCAAATGAGCTGATCCCGACATTCTTGTGGTTTGTGTTAGAGCAATGCTTGTTTCCCACGGTTCCAATAGGCTACTGTGCACGTAATTTTGGCCCGTTTACAGACAGAAATACAAACTTGAGAAATTTCTGACAGATGGACCGAACCGAATTTAAAATTTGAACGTTAAGATGGAGCACAGTTGGATTACTAAGGAAGTACACGGTTCAGATGATATAAAGAAATCTAACATTTTTAAGTAATGTCGGTGGGCGAGGCTGTGGATCACGAAATGCCTTTAAGATTAACTTTTGTGAAACAGGGCCCTGGATGCTCAAGACTGATGCCGATGTGGCCTTTATTTTTAAATCATGAGCAGTGTTCTTTTTTCCTGTGTATAAGCCTGATGGAAAAAGTGGGTTGTTTTGAAAAAAAAAAAAAAGCTTGAAAGGTTATGGGGCAGAACGAGGGGCCAGCTACCCATAGCGGGTGGGGCCTTTACTTCAAAGGGTCATAAACTTGAAAAAAACTGAGCCATCTACATACACATGAACTGCATCCTGCGATAGAGCTCTTTCAAAATAAAGCTTTTCAGAAAATTACAACCTATAATTAATATTTACAAAATTGGTAACTAATGCATCATTTTTTACTTACTAAAACACACACAGAAAATTTGTTACGTCAAGCTGGCCAAAGTACAATAAAGTTCAGGGAAATCCATTTGATGTAAGAAAAAATCAGACGGATAAAAAATATGATTTCAAGCTTATCTTTCTCAAGACAAATTTTCATAAAAATATAGAATGGAAATGGTCAATACGCAGCGGTTAGAATCATGGTTGATTTTCTTTCTTGAATATAATACGCATGAATAGCAAGCGATTACACATTGGGGAGCGATTTCCTCGTACACATCACGCACCGTGTAATAATGAATATAGGCAGTTACAACCTGAACACGTTTTCTTCTTATAGTAGATTCAACCCATCGTGTCACCAGAGGAAAAGTTTTGGACAGCGTTCATGAGCTGGGAGGGGGAGGACAGAAACGAACTAAGATAATCTGGCTTTTCATGTTAACATCATTTGAGAGTGCAAAGACTTGCAATTCACTCAAGAGTCAGTAACATTCAACTTCACCTGTTAACATTGAATACCACTGAAGCAAACCACGATTAGTTCAGAATGTTTTGAGAGTGAATGTAGTTCCTAAATGCGTTCTTACGCTGGTTTGGAATGCTTTGAGTATAATAGAATAGGATTGATTTTTCTCTGCTATCGATACATTGTTTCCTAGGTTTAACGTGGAATTTTAATTTCCATACACTGCACATGCCCCTATTTAATGCCTCTGTACCTCGAAAAAAGTACTAGCGGTGAACAGAGGGGTTGAATCTA
>JAMKCH010045266.1:0-12579 GCA_023653785.1 Ophioderma brevispina | reverse complement strand
AGAAGAACAGATTCCGCATCGCGTTTGCTTGTGCACGAGTTTGACGTACATTAGTATGTTTGGCGAAAGACCAGACGTACTCGCACGGAGTAACAGTCTCAAGTTGAAGATGCCGATGGGCGTCTGTTTGTAGAATTCTTACGACCCCATGCGAACGAAAAACGATAATTCAATCAAAAGTCTGCGGAACCGGCTGCCGATGCGATGATTAAAATCCAAAACAAAATTCCAGTAAGCAAACCCGTAGGACAACGTACCAATGAGCTTGAAATTTCCGTCGGAAACAGTAATGAAATACACTTGAATAGCCGTAGAACAACACTGATGATCACGGGAAACGATGGAATGTGACGATGTCGGGAACGATCTTAAGAAAAAATTTTCAATGTCTATCGATCAGAGACCAATAATGCTGTGATCAAAAACAACAACTGCGCAATCGACTGCAATAAACAAGGCACCGCATTGGTTCACTCGCACGGGGACCGGAAAAAAACAACTGCATAGCAATGACCAGGTGAACGAACTCTGACACGACCAATATGGGTACACAATTTCTCTGCGGGGGTAAACCAGTTGTCTCACGAGGGCGTTCGAAAACTTTAGTACAGAACAAAGCTTTTGTGTAATAAAAACATTTTGCATATTTAATGTATCATGTCTTTTTTTCAGCCTGTCTAGACATTCAGTGGGGATTCAATGCCAGATAGAGGGGGGCATTGTATTCAAAGGTGGATATGTGATGGCGTGAACACGAAAACACGTAAAAAGGGTCCCTTTTACCAACCGGCGATGTCTAAAAACTGGACTTTCTTCACCCTTCTTGTCATAGTTTAACGTATGTGGTTTCGGTCGTTGTTGTGTAAATGTTGCAAATTGGCGCTGTATAAGCGGCTGCCTCTAAGTTGCCCTTGGTCTGTGAAGCGCTGTGTTTGTGTAGAGCGCTATAGTTCAAATGCTTAATATTATTATTATTATTATACGCGCATACATTGATTAGGGTGTCAAAAACAGCAAAAATATGGTAAAAACGGTTATGTTTTTTTTTTTTTAAAATTAGGTTAAAAACGCGTGTTTTTTTGTTTTTTAATGATTTAAATTCATAGAGACCTAGACAAAAAAGTCATCAAAACTACTGTAAATCGGAAGTATTAAACAAAAGCAAGATAATAAAAGGTATTAGGCCTTAATTAGGCACGAACGGGGACACAATGCATTGTTACTTTTTAGGGCAGATAAAAAGACAAAATACTTGTGAGGGTATGTGGTTAGTCGGTGGAAAAACACTTGTTTAGGTTGCATTCGTAAGTCCATGTTCAAGCATCATATCCAACTTTGAATACAAGTGCCCACCCACCCAGGGGGAAAGGGATGGCAAAAAATTGGGGAAAATGGGGACAAATGTCAAGCTAGATGATGAGGACCCCAGTTTCTCCCACGTAATCCTTGCACAACCATATACCTAAACCCGAGCACTAAAGTAATGGCCAAACTCAAACCCAATCCAATGTACCACTTGTGCACATACATTAATACAGCCAGGATCGACAACTTTTTATTCATAAAATTTACAATTATTTTTAGGCTTAGGCCAATCACATAAGGTGGTGTGCTGAAGAGTTGAAGAGGGACCTAAGATCGATACTTTACATTAGCAATCAAAATACCACCGCATGAAAGGGATTAAAGGTCCATTGCCCGATCGCTAATACCATCGTCCCCAGAAGGCCCCATTTTACAGATTTGGGCAAATATTTTGGTATCAGAATAAAGCTACTATTTTTCTTTCTCATTTACACCCTGTGAAATCTTAGGGCCAAAGGATGTTTGGTTTTGGAAGTTATGTGCGAAATGTACGTCATTTGGTCGACCAATAATTAACTTTACACATAGTACTCTATGGGGCGTAATAAAATCACTGTTTTTAAAAAAAAAAAAAAAAAAAAAACGGATTGAAATATCGGGCGTCAAACTTTACATATGGGGTTTTGGGATGAAGGAAAATCTAGCAAGATGAAAAACTTTATATCCGTAAATCGGGCCATCGCCTTTAAGGCTTCTTACGTAATATTTTGCTCAATTATGTATAAAAAACTATTGCAAATTTCTGTCAAATGGTGAAATTTTACCAAACTTATTTTTCATCCCCATAACACACAAGTGTCAGTCATAGCTACAGCACATACACCTCTATAGTTAACTGAACTGAGCCCTCGGTATATTAGCATATCATTGCTCTTTCCTGCATCAAGCAAAGCGTTAATCAATCCAGGATAAACAGAAGTCTGAAAGTGCTGTCAGCCAACCTGGATTTACTCACACTGTCCAATGGAATTGTTGCCAATATAAAGTTACCTCTAGTCATCAAAAAGCCTGCTTCTTATCGTAATGCCAATAGCCAACATGTAATAGAGTCCATGCAAATCGTCCTGCAGACTGCTATGTATGCATAGTGCCGGACTTTTGCACGTAGTGCACTATGTCGTGAGTTAAAAGAGACCACGGACATTTTTCCAGAACCCAGTTTTTTCATGTTTGAAGTCTTACCAATGCATTTGATCACACCTGAAGATACTCGCAACTTGCATCTTGGTACTCCAACTTGCATCTTGTACTCACAACTTGCATCTCATTAACTCACACTTGCCCCTTATTACTCACAACTTGCCCTTTTACTCCTCACAACTTGCATCTTGTTACTTCACAATTGTCCATTTTGTTACACTTGGCATCTTGTTACTACTCCACAACTTGGCATCTTGTTACTCACAATTGCATCTTTACTCACAACGTGCACTTGTACTCCCAACTTTCACTGTTACTCAGCGAAACTTGCACTTGTTACTCAAAACTTGCACTTGTTACTCACACTTGCACCTTGTTACCCACACACTTGCACCTTGTACCACAACTTGCATTTTGTTAATCACCTTGCATCTTGTTATCAACTACAACATCTTGTTATTTCACAACTTGGTCATCTGGTTCTCACAGCTAGCATCTTGTTACTCACAGCTTGCATCTTGTTAGTCACTAACTATTTTGCATCTTGTTACTCCACACTTGTACCCGGTTACTCACACTTGCATTGTTAAAACTGTATCTTGTTACTCATAACTTGCATCTGTTACTCACAACTTGGTTCTTGTTACTCACAACTTGTCTTGTTACGTCACAACTTGGTCTTGTTACTCTACTCCAACTTGGTTCTGTTACTGCACAACTTGTTCCTTGGGGGTGTAAACTCACAACTTGGTTCTTGTTACGCACAACACTTGGTTCTTGTTACACTCACAACTGTGTTTCTTGTTACTCCCCAACTTTTCTGTTACTCATCAACTTGGTGTTCTTGTGACTCCACCTTGCATCTTGTTTACTCAGCAACTGGTTCTAGTTACTCACAACGTGTATATTGTTGCGCACGTGTTACTTATGACTTGTTACACAACTTGCACATTATTCACCATTTAAATCTTGTTATACTTTTTGATTCACAATTGTAAACTTTTCGACCCATCAGTTCACAACAAGTAACTGTTATTCCCAACTTAAAATTGTTACTCCAAACTTTGCACCAGCTCCAGACCTGTTACTCACAGCTCACAACTTGTGTCAATTTCTTACTCTTCAGGTACAACTCAATTGCAACAATTTGCACGCCATACCCAACGTCACAACTGCACAACTCTCACAAAATTGCACAAATACTTTACCGGCACTCAATTATTCACATTTCATGTAGTTCCTTAGTGAAAAGTGACTAAGATAGTTATACAAAACAAGCCTTCGATCCTTTTTCCCCATCACCATCTTTTTTCTCTCTCCTTCTTTTCTATCATGACTTTTCCCCTTACGAAGGACAAAAATGCTTGCCAACACCTGTTATGCATACATACAACATTACATGCATGCTTCAATGCCTGCAGTTTTACATTAGTATGGCAACCAGTCTGTGGGTATGTTTTCTTTCTCGACACAATCATTATGCTTTGCAATCCAATTTTTTATTCTTATTCACTTTTTTCCAATTCTATTGGCAAAGGAATCAATTTGGCAAGATGATTTGGTGGTAATATATTTTTTGCATGTAAGATAAATAAAATGGCTCTGATCAACAGTAAGATCAGCTATGTTGTCGACCTCAATGAACAATTTTGAGAACATTGGTTCATCAATTGATCATTGCTCATTTGATTTCTTCGTTTTTACACTCTTGTTTGAAGTATCTTTTTTAACATGCACTCTAAAAATAAGGTTGACTTCACAACCCTTTTTGACCTCTATGTGGATTCCTTACTCAAAATGGTTTTAAAAGTTCCTTTGAGTACGCAAATACCCTTTGGTTCTCTAAAGAACCATTTCAGATTTTAACAGCCCTATTTGTTCTTAAAACTGCAACTCACATTAAGTATAAGCTCTTTTGTTTTGTCCAAGAATCCTCCCATATTTATAGATGTGATGAAACCACAAGATCTACAGTATTCTGTAAATGTTCGTGAACTCAAATGGTTCTTCAGAACCTAGCGTGCTTCTCTAAAACTGTCCAAATATTTTGGTGTGCAACGATTACAACATTTTACAACAAACAAACATGCAAGGCAAACATCTGCACTATCTAATTTTAGTGTTTTAATTTGTATTCTTGATTTTTTCTCTACTGAGAAATCAAATAATGAGTTCTTTTACCAACCCCTTTTAACCATCAGGTTCTTTTAGAGGGAGATGCCTTCATACTGAAATGAACAGCAAGTCCTAAAAGGCATCCTATTACGTGAAGCTGTTAATTTCAGCAAAATGCAAGATGAAACATTAATGATTTCAAAATTTCAAAACATTTTTCTCTGTGCTTGGCCCTACTCTACTCTACTAACGAGCATAGTCTTTTCATTTAAAGCCTTTTCCCTGACTTTATGATCTATCCATGTATCATACTCAATCATTGATGATCAAAAAAAAGAGTGCACTTTCATTCACACACTGTCTTCTATTAAGATTATTACGTAATCTCCTCCGACGCTTAGGCTCATCGACTGATTCCTCTTTAAAAAGAAACAGACGATATGTAAGTCTTTGCATGTGCGACTAGTAATTATCATTTGCAACTTGAGGGGATACAGTGATCATAACTGAAGAGTATGATCAAATTAGATATCCTTGGCAAAATTCCATCAACGACCAAGATAAATGAGCTGAGATTTAAATCTCCTGCTTAAAATTTGTGTGAGAGGTACTTGTCAGGTAAGCTCGGTATTGTGAGTAGCATTGTACTACTTTTTTAATTTGCTGATTTCAGTTGACATGCCAACAATTGTGCCGACTGATCCAAGAGAATGTAAGGTTCTACCGTACTGCAAAGATTTTAGGCAGATATCATTTTTGTTTTACTTTATATAAATGTTTGACGGTGTATAGTTTTGAAAAACAGCTACACCATTCAAGGTGAGTTGCCAGATCACGAGTTCCCAATTTCTTATGATTTTTTTTTCTTCGTGTTGAAGCATATCGCAAAGTATTGTTTGAATTACACGGTACATATGTTTATGCTAAGTCAACCAATGTTTTGGAGAGTAATAACAAAAAAAGGGATTTTTGTGTACCATATTGACCAATAGACCAGGCAGTTGAATTCAAACTGGACAGGAACCAATGAAATTGGGTAAATTCCCACAGCTTTTAAGAATTAGGATATAAAACTCCTTCAAACCAAAAGAAGCGTTCCCTTTTGTGTATTAAGTATTTAGTGTGGATGATACTATTTCTTATTTAATATGAATAGGGGCTATATTTTATATATTTATTTTATTTGTTTTTCATAAGTAGAGGCCTACAATTTATTCAAATCCTCGCTCAAGTTTCACCTTCTTATAGTAAACAGCTACAGGTAGCCTATTAAAATGTTCCTTAATTTAAATCACATTGGCATTGTATCACTGTTTATTACATTTTGTTGTTTTTAAATTGTGATCATTTGCTATGTTATCAATTACTGACATCCAAGAATTAACCCCACTGCTATCGTTTTAACATTTTACTTAAATAAAATGCACCTTATTCTTTTTTAATAAAATTTTTTTTTTTTTTTTTTTTTTTTTTTTTTTTTTTTTTTAAAATTTTCAATATTTTATAATAATCTTTCACAACAAGCAAATCTGCTAGGAAAATTTACTCTAGAACTGAGCAGGTTGCATGGTTTTAAAATTGAGTGTCAAACTAACGGTAAAAACTAGCCATTCTTAGCATAGTACAACCTTGAGTGTCACTGAATTAAACCCGTGATAAGGGCGTGACAAACCCATGTCATATGTGAATAGAAATCGAAAATCATTTAAATCTTGTCAGACAAATGATGAGAACTAAAACTGTAGAGTCAATGAGCAGGCAGCTGGTGAGTATATAGGAATATAACACGTATGTAGCAAATAGTATGAAACAAAACGGCATGTGCCAAGCATGAATAAATAGCGAGCAAGCATATGTAGCAAACCTGAGTATGTAGCAACATTACTGTGTATGCAAACATATTAATAGGTACACACATGAGTAGGTAGGCAAACAAGAGTATCTATAGAAAAATAGTATGTTGCACATGACTGGTATTCCAAACTTTAGTAGGTAGCAAATTTGAGTATGTAGCAAACATGAGTATGTAGCAAGAATGAGTATGTAGCAAGAATGCGTATGTAGGCAAGAATGATTGTATAGTAAACATAGTATATAGGTCAAACTTAGGCAAACTTAGCAAACAAGAGTATATGTAGCAAACATGAGTATATAGCTACACATGAGATGTAGCAAACAGGGGTGTGTAACAAACATGAGTAATAAACATGAGTATGTAGCAATGAGTATAGCAAACAGGATTATTAGCCAAACACAAATTTTTTTTTAATGCTATTCAAACAAACGAATATGTAGCAATTCAAGTAAAATAACAACAAACTAACTATGTAGCAACATAGTTCTAGCAAGCGTAAGTGTGTAAGTAACAGAGTATGTAGCAAACAGAGTATCCTACCATTCATGTCGCCAAAACTTAAACCACTACACTAACCCCTGCCTTTCATAACAAATGACACTTCTAATTCATATATTCAGGTAATAGCCAGGTTCCGAAAAAAATTACCATAAATACATCCCACAGCCAAGACTAATTTGGCCAGCTCTGATACTCCTCCTGAATATTTCTTCAATGGACCACTGGACGCTCAAAGACCTTTCAAAGATTATCAAGATGGAGCCAGCTAGATCTGCATTCAGTCAGAGGCTTGGGAGGACTTATAAACACCTGCACTTCATTTATTTGCTATTGTTTGTAATTGCCTTCCAGTTCCAACCTTTTCCTCCCTTTTCCTCACTCTCTTACTACTCGCTATCTGTTCTGATGGGAAGAAGATGAAGCCATGCAGCTTATAAATCGTATCCTTATTGTCTCTCCATCCTTTTAACAGCCAACACATGTACTCTATCTGGCTGGCATTTAGAAAAATAACATTTCACCCTCTCAAGACCATATCAAACCTCCTCTCTATCCTTACTACACTCTTTATCAAAATAACCCCAAGATAAGCATTCTTTGTGTAAAATGCGTAAATGTCGCCATAGTGCTAACTGCTAATCCCCACCACCCTCACGGATTCGTGGGCGTATTGTCTGTAAAGGTAATTTTCAACCAATAGTAAGAAAAAATTTGCTGCAAACATCACAACAAACTTATGTTAATTTTAATAACCGTGTCCTGTGGTATCAAAGTCAGCTAAAGTTACAAGTCACCCAGATATGGATGCCAGGAACATCTTCAAGATCAATGTACACACAAATGAGATTTTGAATTATCCAAATAAGTCAATGGATGCCATTTGATGTCATGTGAAGGAATACATCATTCAAAAATCTTGACGATTGTTCTCTTCACTACCTGCCCATGCTGATATAACTGGTACTTTTCAATGCTGCATGCCACTTGAGGAGTAAACAAAAATGAATAAACCAAAATGAAAGGCTCTTATCTCATTTTTGATATGTCAGAACTTCAATATGACCAGTACTGGAGAAAATCCATATCTCTTGGTAGAAATACCTTGAGAAGGGGTCAATGAGGCCACTGGCAAATTGGTTAATAAAGTGTAAAGCACTCTCACTTCAAAGTCACCTTTTGTATTGAACATAGATGTGGCGATTCAGTAATCTTTAGATGGGGGCTCTTTCACATTTCAAAGCCATCTATCTATAGTATCAGTACGGTCAGTGTCAGTTTTGGTAAGTAAAGCATGAGATGAATGAATTTGAATATCACTTATAATCCAACTAGTCTGATAATAAGGCTTACTGCGTAGGAGGATCGTGATGATCTCTACACTTCCGTCAAATATCATAGTAGAGTTAAATGGTGTATGTTCCATCTTTTAGGCAAACTACAAAGTGTTCCCATATTTAATATCAACCAAACTAGGCAATGATAAGCTTTTGGCAGAGGAGAACAAGGCCTCCGGGCTGTTCACAGTAATTATTTCGAATCGGTACTTATACACGCCTTAATGTTTTGCTGATTTTTGTTGGTGAACGCCGTTTCATACCCAAACCCATGCTATTTGGATGCCCATTTAAAAATGTGCAAAAACATTGTGGGATGATCTTTGGATGGTACTTTTTCCTGACGAAACCACTACCTTATGTGTTTTAAGCAAGGTGTTCTCAATAGGAGCGGGGCCCTCCGGCCACACCGGCCCGCCAACCATTGATTTTTGCCCTTAACTTGCTCTAAATTATAAAGGGAAACATAGAATTTCAGGTGTAGTTGGCCCTCAAGTAGGGAACTTTTCAGACGTGTTCGGCATTATCTGGCCCTTCATCTTAATATTTGCGAATCCCTGGTTTAAAGGATGTCTAGGATCATTTATTAATCACAAGAAGGTGTATTTTCCATACTGTGAATTGGGCGTAGTATAATGGGCTTGGATGGTAAATATTTACGTTTACCCTTCCTCAGTGGAGCTTGTCGAATCATATGCCGGTGTACTCTAGCATTTTTTTTCTATATCTATGTATGGGGAGCGAGGATCCAAAACTTTGCATGTCAAGGTCATCTCTAGGTATGCAATTAGGTTAGTCCTCATTCTTGTTCCGTAGATGCCAACGACCCAATTTCATGACATACAAACCAGCTCTACTTCCTTTTTCTATCGATCATAGGCCTCAGTGGTGGATTTAGAGTCGCAGTGTCGCTCTCACGCCCCCCCCCCCCCCCCCCCCCCCCCCCCCCCGGATACACTTAGAGTCGCATAAATTGCAATATTGCGTTTCTTCTTTGACGCTAAAGGGGCCCATACTTAAGCTGCTGACAGGGCCCTTTCCTTAAATCCTCCACTGATGGCCTATAGATTTGCAAAGTTTACTTATTACTGTATTTTTGGAAGCACTTTTAAATTATCATTAGTCATACATCAGAAGTGTCACACCTGGTGTAACCCCGGGTTTGCACATAGATAAAAGCTTTTCTTTTTTAATGTTTCCAAGCATAATGGAAGTATTTTATTCTGTAAATTTCTGGAAGAGCAAGAGTTCTTTTTGATAACTTTCACTATGCATGATTAATATTTTCCTTAACTTAAGTCACTTTTGTAAGCCCTAATACTCTAAGTTTACTTTCACATCTGATAGTAACTGATCTCACAATTGTTTTTCTCCCTACAAAAAGCTGCCTCCTACTGGTTCAAATTGGGTAGTTAATTCCAATCCTAGGATATCTCTAGCACAGTGTGTTCTTTCACTAACAGAAACATTATAGAAAGTAGCCCATCATACCATAACGAATCCACCATAAGGTAGGCCACTAGATGAACCTCATCACTTATACGTTTCAACCAATTAAATGATTAATATACTACTTCCACCAAGCCCGGGGCTCAGGCTCACATGGCGCCACATTCATGTTATTACTTTGAAAAGCCACAGCTTTTGTGATTTATTAATTTTATGAATGTCTTGAGAAGTTGTGGAGCAAAAACACTCAATCAGCATATTAGTTATGAATTGTTACGTCACAAAGGTTGTGTGATGAGCTACTAAATGCAATAGAAATCCCACATCCCATTAACAATGAACTAAATACGACCTTAAATCAGCAGTAAAAACATAGTAATTGTTTGGTTTTGCTGAGGTCCATCCCTTTTGTGCTCCCATTCTAGCAAACAGAAGTTAATGCTTAAAGGTGCTTGTTCCTGATTTAGGAAGTAGTCTAAATTTTGATATCATATGAAAGGGCTTATTTTTCTCTTATCGCCATGAATTTCAGCTTCAAATCCACTTTTTGCACCTTGAATATATAACAAACGAAACACCCCGTTTTTAGTGGTTAACCATCAATCATTAGCGATATCAAGGAGAAAAACAGTATTGAATAGAGCCTTGCAATGTGCATAATCGCTTCTATTATCAAAACACCGCAAGTTTGTTTCCTTCCCACTATACTTTGATGGTAAGTGTCTGCGGTGCCAAGCTCTCATATCAACAGAACACGATACACATCAATCGAACACCCACTTTAATTAAATGCTACAATACCAATTCGCAAGCACAAGGAGTGTCGTCCTCTTTGGCTTGCGCGTCCAGCCAGGGGAGGTGGCCTTTGGGTTCACCCACCCGTGTTTTTGGTTTAAAGACATAACTCAGCATTTTTGTCTCAATTAATTAGCACTCAGCCCCCCCCCGCATTTGTGCTCTCAGCTCCCCCCCCCCCCTCAATTTTGAGCTTCTTAGCCATGCCCTGGTTTGTTCTATCTTCAACCCACACTATACCCTGTTTCGGGTCAGACATATTTAACCCATTCTTTTGTCACTTATATTCTAACAATTTTGGTCAGAGATGATGTTCCAATTTGTGGCAACAACACAATGGTTCTACTATAGTATGTTTTAAGGCCTACCGAGATTCTATTAGGACATTGGTCTCTTCTTGTGTTTAAGTCATGTTACATAAGTTATACTACTGGATTGACTTTACTTATGTCCTCTCCTTCTGTTCAATGGGGTTCAAGAATTTGGGGGAGGGGCTAAAAATGGAGGAAAATTTTCTTCCATACTGCTTGACTTGGTAATTAACAATCAATTTCTTCTGAAATTTTTGCCTTTAAACAGCCTGCTCACTCCCCCTCCCTCCATTTACAAAATTTTCTTTCTGCCATGTTCCTGTCGCACTAACAAAATCTTTACTCATGATTTATGACTTCCAGTATCCATCGTCTCAAGTTTACGTAGTCACATTTTGGCCTCCATGTCCTTTTAACGTTACCTTGACTGTTTCACAGTCCTTTCATATTGTTGTTGACAACAGCACATGGAGCATCTTGAAATGTCATTTTGGTTCACTGTTCTTAGACCACTCATTTACCCAGTTCCTTTTCAGGACCACATGCTCACTTGGCAATGATCAAGCAGCATCATGTTTACGCCATACCGGAAAAGGCCAAATCAAGTCCCTGGGCTTGCCTCTTCATCAAAACAAACAAGAAAACATATGCTTTACACCATGCAAGTTTTTCCCAAAATTGTACCGCCTCATATCTTCATACTTCCCGATCAATAAACGGGAAGAGGTTTACAATCTATCAAAAACAAATATGGAATATAAAGGAAGATGGTGAAATTCTCGTGAGGAGTGGCATTTCCAAGCTGTGCATGTTTGAGCATCACTCCATCCAGATATCATATCTCCCGAGATGCAACATGTAAGGAATATTTGGTCAATTAATCCAATGTGCTGGGCTCAGGGAGACTACATCCTATATGTCCAACCATTGACACACAATGGTCCGCCTGTCCATTCTTATTTCTCAAATACTAATCTTGATATTGTTGACTAGGCGCCATGATTTAATATGCAATGTTGAGATTTTATTATGTTTTCAAGTTTGACAAATGGGGGAAAAGGTCCCAAATGTTATGTTCTAGAAAGGCCAATTTTTGTTGTTTTGACTGGGTAATGCAGACCCCCCTCATTCAAGATTTAATCACTTTTTTTTCCTTTCTATAAATTGCACAGTCTATCAGTTTTTGCTGACTAGATAGGATTTTTTCCAATAACATTTTTTTCTCCAGTGCCTATATGTGAATGCTTGTATTTCTGCAAAACTTCATATCAGAAATATATTGCTATTTTTTCTTGAATTAATTTAGCAAATCTCAAGCAATCTATTGGGGGTGATAATGACTGAACCTGCACATATCCCTTGAAGTCTTTACTGTTTTTTTACCCATGCCAGTGCATTCAATGTGTACAATTCTGAACAGGTTTCAGTCACAACCCTTGCTGCATTTTCGTTCCTCAACTAAAACCACTTTTTGTATAATGTTCTTAAGCTTTTATTCGATCGAGAGATAGAAAGATCACTCCTCCACATGTTATGAAGTACAGCGAACTTTATGGAGAGAACTTAACACATCACACATTAGGCCCCAGTAAGATTTTTAAAGGCATTTTTGGAATGAATTAAAGTCAACAATGGCACATTGTTAAGAGTGCCCCAATTTTCAAATAATTGAGATTTGCGCAACTTAAATTATATTATGTTTCTACCTTGAATT
>JAMKCH010045265.1:0-11328 GCA_023653785.1 Ophioderma brevispina | reverse complement strand
TGGAAGGGGAGGAAAATGCGGACGTTTGGAATGGGGAAGATAGGATGGTTGGGAGGGGGAGATGGGAACGTGGGAAGGGGAAGATGGAAAGTTGGGGAGGGGAGGGAAGGGGACGAGGAAAAATAGGGGGTGGGGGAAGGGGAAAAATGGGGAGGGGTGGGGGGAAGGGTAGATCGGGTTAGACAGGGAAAGATAAGGTTGGGAAGGGGAAGATGGGGGTGGGAAGGGGAAGATGGGGGTTGGGAAGGGGAAGGAAAGATGGGGATTGGGAAGAGGGAAAAAGAGGAGGGGGATTGGGAAGGGGAAGAGAGGGAATGAGTAGATGAGGTGTTGGGAAGATGGGTGTTGGAAGGGGAACGGAGGGTGTTGGGACGGAAAGAGGGGGTGTTGGGAAGTGAAGATGGTGTTGGGAAGGGAAAGGAGTAGGTGTTGGGAAGGGAAAGGATGGGGTTGGGAAGGGAAAGATGGTGTGTTGGGAAGGGGGAAAAGAGGGTGTGGGAAGGAGGGGGTAGAAAAGGGGGGTGGGATTGGGGAAGGGATAAGGTGGGGATAAGAAGATGGAGGTTGGGAAGATGGAGTGTTAGGAAGAGGGGGGTATTGGAAAGGGGGGAAAGAGGATGTTGGGAAAGGGGGAAAGACAGATGGGTGTTGGGAAGGGAATGGGTGAATTGGGAAGGGGGTAATGAGGGGGGATTTGGGAAGGAAGGTGGGGATGAGGAGGATTGGGTTGTTGGGTAAGAAGATGGAGTGTTGGGAAGGGAAGATAGGTATGGGAAGGGGGAAGGGAAATTCGGAAGAGTTAGATGTTGGGAAAGGGGAAGATGGATGTTGGAAGGGGGAAGGGGTTATTGGACAGGGGAAGAAAAAATGTTGTGGGAAGGGGAAGATGTTGGTTGAGAAGGCGAAGATGGGTGTTGGAAGAAAAGGGTGTGGGGAAGGGGAAGAGGGTGTTGAGGAAAGGGGAAGAGGGGGAGGTGTGGGAAAGAGGGGGAAGAGGGTGTTGGAAAAGGTAAGAGGGGTGTTGGGAAAAGAGGAGATGGTGTTTGGAGGGGGAGCGGGTGTTGGGAAAGGGGGTTAGAGGGGTGTGGGGGGCGTAGAGGTAGTGGGGATTGAGCAGGGGAAACACTAAGGATATTTGTCTAACGACTGGGGCCATCGGGAAAGAGCGATGTTTTGTAAAAAGGGGTGTTGAGGAGATGTGCTGTTTGGAAGGAGGAAGTGAGGTTTTGGGAAGAGGAAGGATGGGGTGGTGGGAAGGGGAGATGGTGATTGTTGGTGTGGGGGGTTTTGAGTAACAAATTCCACCGTAATTGGAAAAAAGTCAAAAAGTTTAATGCCAGATATGATTAGGGAGCTGGATTTTCCAACATATTTTGTTTCACTGTCTGGTGAAGTGGTTTGATACCTATATCATAGCGAGGCGTATTGCATGAATCATTGATGCTCTCGTTTAAAACTTGGTGGGCTTTTTACGTTGCCAACGTTCTTTTGGTAGATTTCCTTTTATTGTTGTGAACATGGAATAATGTTATTGAGGATGAATTAATATTGTATCGTTTTGTCCCCTTCAGGATACCAATTTGGATAAAATTTTGATTGGCTTAAGGGACTATTAGTATGTTACCAAAGGACGAGGACATTTCCAGAAAAGTGCAACCCCCATTTTTTTAAAACCATTTTTTGTTGGTTTTGTTTTTGGTTATAGAATGCTCATCTATGTAGTATATCATATCAGACTGAGACTGGCTGGATAAGACAAAACATGTCTTCATGTAACTAACAATAATAACTTTGTTATCAATAACCCTTTGAAATGTTCTCGGTGGTAAAGGTTCTACAACCATAAAGTGACAATTTAGAGAAATTGTATTTCAGAAAAGAAAATCTCCCCATGGCCCCATACCTCAACTACAGATTCATGGTTTCATATGCCGATACAGCGTCCGTATTGGAATTAACCATTTTTCATAACTCCTGCTCTTCTAACAAATTGCATAACTCTGAGATAAGATCAAAAATTACAAATTTACACAACTCCTATATTTTTCCTAGGTGGGTCCCAAACCCAGTTCAATGAGTTTTCTTGTTAGGCTTAGGCTTTAGCCTAGTCTGGGTAGCTTGGGCTAACCCATTGCACTGAAGTGCGGTCAAGTACCAGCATGACTTCGCTTCACGTTAAAGGCCTTATGTGATGGAAATATAATAAAGGTGGAAAGTTCATAGTTTTTTTGAGTGAATTGATGAGTATTGGAGTTCGAGGCGAGATATATCCAATGACATTGACATGCATGGCCATGCCGGGCATGGCGATAGTAAACGTGTAATTCGGGAATTTAAAAATCAGGGTCGTCAGGGAAATGGAACGAAATTAACCTACATGTCATGCCATGACCCGGGGCATGACATATAGGTATCTACTGCTGTAATGAAGCGAATAGTTAATTGTCCCCCCACTGACTTTTCTTTCCCACCACCAGAAAATCATTAACGAGCTCCACAAAAAGCCAATTTTCTCATGGGAACTATACGTTGAAACCATCAAGTGTCCGCTCACTCTCTATTGTGCCGGTAAAAACCTACATTGGTAGATTTTAAAATTGGTGGGAACCAAGTGATCTCAGTTAAAACGACCCCAGCGCTTTCTTCGGTTCTCTGATCAATTTAGTGGAAAACAGGCTGAAATTGCTGACATGGGATTGGAACAAGTTACAAGACTGTTTAGACAATATTGAAAGCTGTCCAGTTCGGGATGATTTAAACTGGCATTATATATACACGATACTGTATTCCATCGCTTCAATTCTGTCTCTCCATTCATGATCTCTGTAAAACGCATTTACTCACTCTTGACCAACGAAAGCGACCTGTATGTCAAAAATGGCTCGGCATTCCTGCGTCGTGCCAATATTGCATTAGTTCACATGCCATCTGGCCTTAACATCCCCCGTATTTCCGATGTTTATTTTCGCGGTCATTGTGCTTCATACAGTCGTTCACGTTTCAAAGCAGAATGCTATCACAATCATGCCTCTGATACTAAGCTAACACGTGAATCAGGTTTGGTCTCGTAATCGGCCACATTACTGAATGTAGCGCATTCACTCCTCGTTGCTTCTACCTTGGAAAATAATATTCATGGAACGCTTTTGAATCAAACATAAATAAGTCTCTCAGATCGGAAAATATATATTGGAACTCTGTCGTTGAGCCGCTTCTTATAACAAGGGAGACTGGCCAAAATCCTGTGAAAAGGAGAAATGGATCTTCCATGGAAATCTATAATTTATAATCTTCCAAAGGGGTGTCCTTAAAAATTTGCTATTAACGGCTATTGATAGTTTATACCATCTTTTAACCAATTGAAACTATGGGGGGCAGCGCTTCATGACATATGTTCTCTTTGAATAACCGAGTTATTTTGCATCATATCTAAACACTGCAACATGATGTTGAATCGTACCTCTGGCGGCACAACAATGTCCTGAGGATTTCTTGAGTTTTTTCAGCACAGCGTTGTGTATCGCGACATAGAATTCAAATATTTCCATATCAATGGGTCTTACCTGTATGTTGCGGAACTAGTCCACCGTCAATTATGTCAACCTCACCCAAGCCTGATATGTTTTATCCTTGAGCCATTCATCCAAAACGATTACCATCATTGAGTTGACCATTCCCTTTGAGACAAATATCGATGCGGCCCATACTAGAAAGGTAGACAAATACGCCTCTTCTTATTAACTACATATGGACGCCGGTACCAATGTTCTTCCTTATGATTGAATTGTTCGAGAGGGCTTGGTTAACCAGGCTCACAATCGGCTCGAAGGCACTATTAAAAACTGAAATGCGGGACCACAAATTATGTTAAACTCAGGGATGATCTTACTAAGTCTGTCCTTGCATCTTCATATTCAATATTCTGTTCACCGAAAAGAAACTCAATGGAACTTAGAAGATGTGAGTAATTTGTAATTATTTAAAAAAATTTCTTTTAGTTTAAGAAAATTCCGTCCATGCTGGCCACTGGTCAGTGCATTAGGTGGATTTATCCAATTTTTTACGTTTATATTTCGCATTGTCTTGTAATTAATAATGATTTTGCTTGTTGGTGTTCGCTGGCTTCCCCACCCTTGCCCATTGGTCAATAAAGGCATGGTTGTCTGGTGGTTATGTGCCTTCTTATGATGTTGGATGTTTTGTATAAAGATATTTGAATAAAATCAAACAGCTATTAAATCATGGTTTCGGCATTGTTTACTTGCGTTGTAAACAAAGTGCCGGTCGGCTACTTGCCAAGTACGTAGAGAAATATAACGCTTGTTCAAAACCCACTTAAATTGTGCGTTTATGTCCGGAAAAGCTCCGCATTGTATTTTGACGAATGTAATATTTCTGTTTTATAAAGACAACCAACGGCTCATTGTGGTGTTTTTATACGAAGAAATATTTTGGAATGAGCTCATAAATTTGTTTTTTTGAAAAACTAACGGATACAATTACCGGCCATGTCAAGATTTTTTAATTAAGGCTATATTGGTGCGTAGCATGGTGCGTAGCGATTTGACTGACACGTCATTAGCATAACATGAAGGCAAAATGATGATTATAGGGGAGGGCGCATCACTCTATCACACTTCAAGCGCGGCAAAGGGCAGTTTGTGCGCGTGGCCAAGGGCCTGATCCTCTTGGTTCAGTTTTGCCTGACAAACAGTGTATTGCTCCTCGAGGGCGGACCCACGACCTTGAAAAGGCGAGGGCCAGGGATTGATAATACCGTATCCAAAACATATCATAATATTGGATGAGTTACGCCCAAATGTATTGGTCTCGCCCATAATTTTTTATATCAATTGACACCAATTTTTTTCCAATACAGAATTTCATGGAGAATTTGACGGGTGTCATTTTTATAAAATGTGTTCCTTGGGCGTTTTATAAAAATAGTTTATCCAGGGGTAAAAATATAAACGTAATTTAATTTTTAGTACAGTGTACTCAAGACAGTTCAAGGTCATCATTTGCCTACAGAAGTATGGTCCCGCCGATTTTGTTGAAACTGGTTTAAATCATTCGTTGGGTCACATACGGAACTTGATTGATGTATAGAGATTCTTTGTTCCACTTTAATTCATATCAGAATATGGTAGTGGGGGGGGTTGGGGGGGGTGGCTCTCCATATATGCCTTCTAAAGCCACTTCGGCGATTTCTTTCAAGATTTTTCATCAAGAATCCATTTTTGCCCTGTTGTATTGGCGGCTGAGCTGTTTTGAAAATGCTCTTTTGGAGGTTTAGACAAGCATGCTCCTTTCAAGAGCGCAGAATCCGTAACAAATCTGCACCATGGCTCACAGATGATTTTTTAGATAGATGTCGGCTACCGCCCAGAGATAAATTAAAACAAATTGCCATTCATTCAGAGAAGAATCATAACTGCTGGGTGCATAATTATCGTACAATGAGAATGAACCATTACAATAATTAATTCGAACTTAAAAGAAAGAATTTTCTCAGCAGGGTTTTGATGAAAATAAAATAATATAAAGAAAATTGGGATCACTTAGGCATGTCAATTCCCCTAAAAGTACAAATGCTAAAATAACTGTTATAAACACTTCAAATGGTCCACTTACTGTGAATCTAAAGATAATGCTAATGAACTAAATAATTATGTTGCTTAAAATTGGGGCCTAAGCTACTGATCAAATCAGTGTATCAGACTCTGTTATGATGCTAGTAATTCTAGTTATGCGGGCCTACATTTGATTTTGTTCCTGTAACTTATGAGTATGTCTTCAAACAAACTTCCTTAAAATGTCTGAAAAGAAAGCATACATACTAGATAAATATACAGCCAAGCTACTTTAATTAGCTGCAACCTATTATCACTCCAATTATAATCAATTGATTAATCCATTCTTTACTAGCATCTAGTTTCCAGCATGCTGGAAAAAAGCTAAAATAATTCCGGTCTTCAAAGCTGGGGAACCCTAGTGATCCTAGCAATTATAGGCCAATTTCTATTCTCTGTTGTGATTTCTAAAATATTGAACGGGCAGTTTTTGATCCGCTATATAATACATTAAATGATAATGGTCTAATTAATATCAATCAATCTGGTTCCGTCCTCTCCACTCTACTACTTCAGCGCTAGTTAATATAACTGAAGACTGTAGAGAAATGATAAGGGTAATATGGTTGGATTATGCATGTTGGTCTAAGAAGTATTTGGACCCTAAAATCAAGTATTTCCTAAATAAACTACACATGTATGGTGTTAGTAAATATTGTAGGCATGGTTTAATAGTTACCTTACAGGTCGTACACAAGTAACCTCTGTTAATGGACACTTTGATTGTGCTGATATTGTTTGCGGAATGCCACAGGGCTCTCATGATGGCCCCCTTGCCTTTATTGTATATATAATGATCTACCAAATTATGTCTCTCATTGTAAAATAAGTATGTATGCTGATGACACCATTATTTATTAGCTTCAAACTCAACTAATAACATTGTGAATTGTATTAATGTGATCCGGATGTTATTACAAAATGGCTTCCAGAGTAACAAACTCGTCTAAATGTCAAAAAAAACTGAGTTTATGTTAATAGGTTCTAGTCAAAAGTTATTTTCTACCAAAGACAATAACAACTTACGTGTGAGCATAAAATGGTGTCAATATTCAACGAGTGCATCAGTGCAAAACACCTTGGTGTTAGTATGAGATACACTTAAACTTGGTAACTCAATCGACCATGTTCGTTAAAAAAGCTCTGAAAGGTAGTTTTGGTTAAAAAAGTGTAATTCTCTTATTCCTTATGATGTTTTAAAAAATGGTTATAAGCAAGTTATTCTTCCCCATCTTGAATACTGTAATGTGTTGGGAAATTGGGTATTACTGGTGCCAACCCACCTACAGATTAGTCAAAACAGGAGCTGCTAGAATAATTTTGTGCTAAATGGGACACACCATAAAGTGGTTCTTAGCCATCTCGACTGGAAACCACTCTCACAAGGCCGGCAATACAACTGCTCCATTTAACATCAAATTCTTAGTGAATAGCACCTCCCTCTCTATCTCGTCTTTTCTCCTACTCTAATGACAGCTATAATTTTCGGCACCGTAATATAATGTTGTTATTCCTCTACCTAAAACTGAACTACAAAAAACGTCTTCTTTCCAAACTATCGATGGTGCAATATATTGGAACAACCTTGATAGAATTTCAGCAGTCTCATCACTTTGAATGTATTCAAGAGAAAATCAAAGACCTCTGTTAATTGCTGTTTTAATTTGTTTTTGGTTCTTTTGTTCATGTATTTCTCATATTAGATTTGCTTGATTTTTATGTAGTTCTTACTTTTAGGCTTTCAAATAATGTATTTTGTACATATGTTAATGATGTACCCACGGCCCCTAGGAAGAACAACTTTTTGTTTGATTTGGGCCTCCTGTTGAACTAAGTTGAAATAATGAATTAAGGCATCTACATGCACAACAGGTTTCGGATGGTCGGCTCTTTCAACCCTGTCCCGCCTTAGAGCTAGCAAGGTTCGTCCTATAGTGATTCGTGACATGTTGTTCGCTGATTATGCTGTCATCACTTCACATTCTAAGCGGAACTTCAGCTGGCTCATAGATCGCTTCTCACAGGCCTGTAAGGACTTCGGACTTGTCATCATTTGAACGAAGAACGAATGTGCCTGTCCCAAGATGCTCAAGAACCACCTGCCATCACAATCGACAATTACACCCTTGAGGTTGTTCAGGCTTTCACCTACCTAGGGTCCACCATCATTGACAGTCTGTCTCTCGATGCAGAAGCTACTCTGCCGGGTTACAACGCGTGTGTGGGAAATCCGAAGCTTTCCATTAAGACACCGCACAGCAGTTTACAAAGCTGCATCATCAGCACATTACTGTATGGTAGTGATACTGCTACATACTCTAGCATGAGAAAAACTCAACAGCTTCCAGCTGCGCGGTATTAGCGCATTCCTGGGTGTCACCTGAAAGGACATGGTGCCAAATTCAGAGCTCCTTACTCGAATTGGACTCCCCCACCATCTATACATTTCTAGACAACGCAGACTCCGATTGCTGGGCCATGTGCGTCGAATGGATGATGGCCGTCTACCGAAAAGATTCATGTATGCTGAGCTTACATCTGGCAAGAGGGAAGTTGGTCGACCCATGCTCTCCGCTACAAGGATATTTGTAAGCGTGGATAAAAATTGGGGGTGGGGGGGTTTTTACCCTGAAATCGCATTGGTGCTGGGAGAAACTTTGCTGACATCGTCACGCGTTGGCGGAACATTGAAGCAACACCTTGAGCTTGAGAAGAACAGATCATCAGTCCAATGGAAATCATTGACTAAAGAAAGGCTGCACAGATCCTTGGATAGTTAAGCTGTGACATCCCATATATGTAGCACCTTTGGCAGAGACTGCCACTCTATAGGATTGGCCTCTTCAGCCAGACGTCGCTGTTCACCATACCTGTTACTCAATGTGGGCGCTTTATCCTAGTCGCTTGCGCTGACGGAGGGCCATGGAGTGATTATGTTGATTATCTATATTGTTTTCAGCGTTATTATTTTTCACGAATGCAAAAAAAAAACGGTATCAGATAATGCATGGGTCATCATATAATGCACGAGTCATCAGATAAATGCACCGGGTCCCTCACAATACAACTTCTCGTAGTCAAACTAGAAAATACCACCCGTCAATCACTTGATATCGACTTATCTTCTCTTCTCATACTGTCTGGCCATCGTATCCCTCTACGACTTGTATCAACAATCTATGGGGTGTTCATTCCGACGTAAACTGATTGAGAAAAATATTGGTTTCTCGTATAAGGTATTAGTTGAATTCACAAGCGCAAGACCATTTAAATAAGGTTGTATTTTGTATGTTTCTTTCCGAAAACGCGTACATCTTAATTCACGAGAACAAGCTTTTTTTTTTGTACTTCACAGGACGATCGTTTGACATTAATATTGATCTTAATAATAAAACCTTATGTTATCATTTGTCAGTTCGAAAGCGTTCCGAAATTTTTAAGGCTTGCTATACCCCCTCCCTACCTCTGTGCAGTGGACGTCAGCAGCGCGAGATTGATGGGCGAACCAGTATACCCAGCGCTGGCTTAAGCGACGGCGTTTGTACACTCGCTCACAAAGATGGCATACCCGGACGCTTGCGTAAAAGCTGCGTCAAAGTTATGTCATCACTGCACGGAGGTAGAGAACTGGACTATATCATGTGCTAGTAGGCCCATAGTAGCCCCATCACGAGTATAAAGTCTACTTCAAGAAACCAAAATTCACAAAATATAAATGGTTTTCAAAGCAGAAACCAGTCATGTTTTGTACATGCATGTCTGCGTTGGTCTTTAACATCTAATACAGTGGACGTTGGGAATTGGTAGAAGAAATCATATGCATTTCATATGCAAATCGTCACTGATGGGTTTGTTTTGAAAAAGTAAGGGCAGTGCGAAAAGTCTATCTTTCTTTCAATTTCATGGTGCGTCATCCACTAAGGCGTGTGTTTTGAAACTGCCAGGGAGGTGCGAAAAAGATTAGCCACTCTAAGCGTCTTAGAGAGTCTGATATTTCTCGCACTTCCAGATCACTTTCAAAACAAACTAATCAACAATGAATTGCGTCAAGGTCTTTTTTGCACTATTATAGAGTATTAATTTTGGAATGTTGGGGAGTGTAGAATTGTTTTTAATTTATTTTAAAAACTACTCAAAATTTAAAAAAATATTTACACTATAAAATTAATTATTGACCACAAATCGAGTGGTTTCATAGAAAACGGAATTATATAACACTAAAAAATGAATTAAAACCATCTAGTCTGACCATGTCTATTTAAAATTTGCGCAGTGTATAACGTGTTATGCGATACGAACGGCCCCTTTTAGGTCATTAATGCCATAGGAAATGCACATTATGAACGCCTATGTGTGAAGATGTGTGACACTGCTACTGGGCCGCCGTATAATATAACACCAATACATATACCAATACAGTAGCGCGAAGTTTCAAATAGCGACATGGTAGACAATTGCTTTTAATTCATTTTATGGTAAGTATATTCCGTTTTCCCATGAAACCAACATTATGTGTCCCATAATTGTTTTTATAGAGTAATTGTGTAAGGTATCTGATACAGGTTCTCCTTTAATTATTAATGTAATGTAGATGATTCATACATTGTTTTATTCGGCTATCGGGCGCTGCACTGACCATACGGTCAAGTGCAATTATATCTGTCGAAGCACTCGGCTAGTCCGTATCCGTATCTATTGGTCAATTCAGCGATTGTTATTGTTTACATTTCGAACAGTTAGTCCAAATGTATGTATCTGAAATCATCTCAAATATGTTATTTATCTCCAGTCGCGGTCGCAACACTGGTAAATCGAATGTGCCTGTTTTGCGAACATCTCATATGGCTTGCGTGCTTCCGGCTGCGTAGCAAGGAATATAGATGAGAGAGAGAGAGGAGAGTAGAGATCTCGATGAGCAGGGACGAGGGCGGCAATGCACTTATGAATAGGACCCAGACGATGGCTGGCCAAAGCCTCATCGCCCACACAAAGAAGAAAAAGAAAACTTAGAAAAAGACAGTATATCTGCGGTTGCTCCGCATGTGATATAACAACTAGAAAAGAAAGAAAGAAACAGACAGAACTCAAAACCTTAAGCGTGAACGACTTAGGTAAGAAGAAACAACAGGCAGCACTCAAGGAACGCATCAGGACACAGAACAAGGACGACCTGAAGGCAGTCTTGTAAGAACGCATCGGAAACAGAACAAGAAGGCTTGTTACCGCAGAAGCAAGAACGGAAGAACAAACGAGGGTGTTATAGCAATCGCTTACAGGGGCTGATATTTTTTTCAACCTAAAACATTAACGCAAGCCTTGATTTAAAAACAGACGGTATGATTACAGAGAATAGTGAATTATCAGTTATTTAACGAGAAATTCCCAACATGCAGTCGAGAAGTCAGTGCGTGATTAGAACATGGAAATATATACAAGTTGTCTAGTATTTTAAAGGCTTATATTAGGCTTTCCATTAATTTTTAAAAACCACAATTCACTGAATCTCTCACACATTGTCAAATGTAGTCAATTAATACTACTAGCCTGATCTTATCTTTATACTTATTCTTACTAAGCTTTTATGCTGTTTGTTTCTCACTTAGGTGTTTAAAATTTAAGTTATACACCTAATACTTAAAATCTCTAGGAAAATGATCCACCACTATCTGCCGACTCTCTCTTCCTCTCTTCTTAA
>JAMKCH010045264.1:0-11830 GCA_023653785.1 Ophioderma brevispina | reverse complement strand
CATGTGATGGGTCCATTTGAGTTTCTACATCCATAGCATTCAGAGCGTATGCCGTCCATATCACGAGGTAATCAGCATTCTGATACACAGCAACTCGAAATAATTTATAAACATATGTGAGAAATTGGAGCTACTTAAACCTCTTCTTGTGCTTACTGCCATGAAGAATAAATAAATATGTAGAATTGATGACAGCGGCGGACGTAGCATTATTAATCGCAAAATGAACTTGCTGTGGATGTACTCGAACCCACCACCTTCCGTTTAGATCTCGGATGCGCTACTCAATTGCGCCACCACGGCAAGTAATGGGTCCAGTTAGTTTCTACACCATATCAGATTGCTGATCACCTCGTGATATGGACGGCGTTACGATCGACGCTCTTGTGTAGAAACGCACATGGACCATCACATGCCGTGGTGGCGCATTGATTAGCGCATCCGAGATCTAAACGGAATGTTGTAGGTTCGAGTCCCATCCACACAAGTTCAATTTTGGCGATTAATAATGCACAGGTCCGCCTGTCATCAATTTCTCACATATGTATTAATTCTTCAATGGCAGTAATTCACACGAGGTTTAAGTAGCTCCCAATTTCTCACATATGGTTATAAAATATTTCGATTTGCTTGTTCTCATAATGCTGATCACCTCGTATATGGACTGCAATTACGCATCGAACGCTATGGTGTAGAAACTCAATGGACCCATCACTGCCGTGTGGCTCAATTATGAGCGCATCCGGATCTAAACGGAAGGTTGGGTTCGAGTCCCCTCCACAGCAAGTTCATTTTTCGATTAATAATGCTACGTCCGCGCGTCATCATTTCTCACATATATAAGAATATTATTAATATCTATTCTACAACCTAATTCGTAAAAACGACGCCTTGTTTTTAACTAATTTTGGTTAATTTAGCTGTTTCAACAATTTTTTACACTATTTATCTTCTCTACAATTATGCTGTACAGACGCATGCTAATCCAGGCTTCACACAATAACGTAAATTGGATTATTAGCTCAAATAACGAGTCACACAAATCGTACACCAAATCAGTTGAGCATCTGCCTAGCAGTTTTTTAAGCTTTTTTTAAATCGCTCTAAACACGACTGACTTTTGTGAAACAATTTCCCACTTAAGCTTCGTGAATAACGAATACACATAGTTTAACGTCCTACTAAATGGAATCTCAGGTTTTTTATACAAATTTGTGTAATTAGTAAAGCATGTTTGTCACCTTCAATTACAAATTGTGGTCAAAACGTCTGTAAATACGTAATTTGGCCATTTAGTGTTTTGTTTAGGTTTATGCACAACAAACTTCTGCTATGGGATGGCTGATTTTTCATGCTGTAATCTTGAGGCATAATCAGAGGATGTTTTGACTCAATCCCCCGAATCCAATGCAATGTCCTATATTGTACTGTACTAAACACAATGTCAGCACTTAGGGATAAAGTGTGCAATTTTAAGAACCCACAAGATATTTTATATCATGCTAAAATTCCTTTAAGTAGTACCGCACCTTGTGGGCTAAAATGAGTGTAAAAGTCAGGGTTTTGATGCGTTAAGAATAGGATTTTTGTGGGATCGCATGACCTTGTTGAGGTGAAATTTCCCAAAACTGGTGCATTGTGGGATTGACTCAATACATCCTCTGGGGCATTATCAACCACGATCCCTATTATGTGTCTTCTGAAAATATTCATTAAGTAGCTCATTTCCATATATGTATTTCTGTTGAAAAACATCATGTAGGCAACTGCTTTTGGATGACCAATTTTCCTGATACTTATACAAGGGTCCCAGTATACCCAACCATGATCATTGTCGTCTGTTATCTGGAAGAGAGTAGCTAGTTCATTTGTATATTGCAAGAGCAATTCCTTCATGCCTTCTCCCACTTCCAGCAACTTAAGCATAGAGAACAGGAAAAATGCAACAATAATGATTTCGTTTATCATCGAAATTTCAGCCCTATTGACGCTCTATATTATATTTTGAAGTATAATTTATAAAATAACAGATTTGGAGGTTTGATTACATGAAAAACCTTTTCATTTGATACTGTTCGAAACTTTAGTACTGCTGTACCTTATTTATCTCATTGGCAGTTATGTTGCAAAGTATATTTCAGGTGAAATTTTCAGAACGATTTACCTTGAAGCAAGAGATTGCTTTCTGCGCAAGCGTAGTCAACCAATTTCTCGTTATCCCAGGATTTGACAGCATCATTCATGATTGTACTTATAGTAGCTTGGTCTACTTTCTCACCGCAAACGTTTAACATTTGTCCAGACCTGTGGAATAAACCGTTCACTTATTATATTATTATCTATTATATAATACCGGTGGTCTTTCTGTCTGTCTGTCTGTCTGTCTGACCGCGTCTATTTTCTCAGAGACCGACGGTCGCGGTCGCACATTCCTGAAACTTGGTGAGTGGGTGCCCCTTGACCGTCTGAAGACCGATTTTGTATTGGTTAGTGGATCAAAGGTCATCAGGGGTTATTCAAGGTCAAAGGAGGTCAAATGGGGTAAACATTGGTGTATGGACATGAAACTTGGAGGGTGGGGTCGATTGTTCATTCCGAAAATTTTAAAGGTCACGACAAGGTCATTAGGGGTCATTCAAGGTCAAAGGAGGTAAAATGGGGTATTATTATTATTATTATTATTATTATTATTATTATTATTATTATTATTATTATTATTATTATTATTATTATTATTATTATTATGATGATGATTATTATTATTATGATTATGAGTTTATGTGTGGGTTAAGTGGAAATTGACTATTGTTATGCACTAGTTAAGATGTTAGGGCGAAATTTCGTTTCTACTCAACGTTATCCCTTGTTTGTGCTTTATTCCGTCACAGGATATGAATATTAATTTATGCAAATTAAAGATAATCCACTAGAATAACAAAGGATATGAATATTAATTAATCTCAATAATAATAAGAGCTCATTATAAACTAATTAATAATTTAAAATTTCCCCTAGTATCAATTTTAAGCACATTAATTATTATTCTTGGTATTTATTATATCTATATTAATACCGGTGGTCTGTCTGTGTATCTGTCCTGTCTGTCGTCTGTCTGATCGCGTCCATTTCCTCGGAGACTGAGGGATGCACGTTCCTGACTTGATGGGTGGGTTCCCTTGACCGTCCGAAGACCGAGTTCGTATTGGTTAAGGGATCAAAGGTCATCAAAAGGGTCATTCAAGGGTCAAGGAGGTCAAATGGGGGTAACGTTGGTGTATGGACGTACATGGAACTTAATAATAAATAATAACATCTTGATATAGCGCGCGCCTAATACAGAGGCCTCTAGGCGCTTCACATAGAACGGGAGCAATTACAATTAATCCGACAAATACAAAATAGATAAAATTCCGAAGTAAAACAACAATGATATACATCAAATATACCTATGTCACAATAACTTAAAATTTAAGTAGAAATGTCAAACATATATATTGTGCCCAACAGGTTGAAAGAAAGACACCCAGTTGCCTCCCCTCCCATACTAAACATATGGGATACACCTAATCTGTCAGCTGTGAGGATCTGTGTGTAATGTACCCCCGTCCACAGCTCCGTCGGTTATGTCTTGATCTTTCCTGGATTCAGATGCTCTAACCCTAACTAAACTGATGAAAAAAAACTATCCTAGGCACCGGATTGGATAAAGGTATAGAATAAGAAAAATAAAGGAAAAAAAAAATCACAGAATTATAATTAGTGATTGGACTGCAACAGAAACAGGATACTGTATCAGAGCCAAAATGTTGTGTAAATCGGCATGTCTTCAACTGACTGAAAATAATTGCTGACTGAGCTAAGCATAGCAATTAGGGAGTTTATTTCCACAAATTTGCTGCTGCGTAGCAAAAAAAAGATCTATCACCCATAGAACTTTTGTTGACGAGTTGGCAGATTTACTCAGCTGGGAGCAGGAAGATGAGCTCAGGTTCTCGGTGGTGAATCCAGCTGGATGAGGTTGCAGAGATATAGGTCAGGTGGACATCGCTGTGAGGCCTTATATGTGAGAATAAATCTTAAAAACTGCCCTTTGTTATTTGTAAGCCAATGTAGTTTGGAGAGAGCTGTGTGATATGGGCTCGTCGACGGATTTTAAGGACAAGACGGCAGCTGCATTTTAGAACTCGCTGAACCTTGGTCAATTCTCTTTCTTTAAGGCCATAAAGCAAGGATTTGCAGGAATCCAGCCTAGTTGTAACAAAGGCGTGGACCAACTAATGGTATATTTTTTCAATCAAGGTCCTTACTGTCGAAACTGCCCAATTTTCCTTATTGAGAGTCCAGCAGCTTTGCATAAGCTGCTAACATGATTTACTCATTCTTAGTGTGATCTAAGTGACCCCAAGGTTCCGTGCTTCAGCTGACGGATGTATAACAGAATTGCCAATGATCATGATGGCTGAAGTTGCTAAGCACGATCTGTTCAAATGAGAGCGAAAGTACAACATCTCCGTCTCTTGTCATTTAATATCAGCTTGTTGGATTTACATTACAACACCATGATCTGATGTCCTAAATGCATGTTTCAATCTTTTTTATGGCTCTTTCCTATCCCGAGTGTAAAGTCAGGTAGAGCTGGTGTCATCAGCGTAAACGACAAATTGAATACCGTGGCAGTGATATATCCTGTAGTGGGGCACTTAACAAGTAAAGTCAATCGGTCCATTAACCCGAGCCCTGTGGGCCTCCACAATCTTCCGCCACAGGATCTGAAGCACCTCTGACTGATCTAGATTGAGTTCGGACATCTAGGTCTGACACCAAGAACCAACTTCATTTTTTCCAGTAATCCCATATACCGTTCAGTTAGACGGGCTAGGATCTGTTTGTGGTCTATGTTGTCGAAGGCGGCGCTGAAGGCCAGTAACACGAGTACAGCCTCTTTTTGTTTGTCACGAGCAGTCAAGATGTCATTCTGCACCCGTAACAGAAAGCATCTCAGTATTGTGATATTGCCGGTATGCCGACTGCATTGGAGCATGGAGATCTTTATCGATGAGGTAAGTCTGCAACGCTTCACTGCTACTATTTCAATCACCTTTCCCGAGAAATGGCAGATTCAGATAGAGGGGCGACTACTTTGAGAGGATGTGGGTGTCCAAGCCAGCCAGATTTCTATTTCGTTCAGCAGCGGGTTGAAAGATGCTGCTTGAAGCTTGGGAAAAAGCCCGAAGACAAGGAGAGTTGACAATCCTTGTTATGAATGGTAACAGATCATCTAGACATTTTTAAGAGACCAGCTGGAAAAGGTTCTAAGGTGGCGGACTTGATCGATCTGAATTTTGATGGATTTTAAGACCTCCTCTCATACAGGTAGAAAAAGTAGCTGAAGGTGCTTTGGCATTACTCTGTTAGTTCAACGGACATAGAGCTTTAGTAGTATCATGTCGACTTTTACGACGCAGCTTCTTGATCTTCTTGTAGAACATTCTGCAAACTCTCAGCAAGATCTGTTGACCTTCATGGTCAGGTACGGGTTGTTCCCACTCTGAGCAGTTAACTTTATGACTACAACGGCAATGTCCCCGTTGATACATGTATAATCTGGTTGTTTGAATAATCTGTCTGGCTTTAGAAAGAAGAGAGTTGTATTGAAGAGCACTTATCGTTGTAAGCCTCTGCATTACTGTAGCCCATCCGGTAAACCTCTGCGTCCAGCCGACGGCCTTTCTTCGGTCTCAGCACGAAGACAGCTGTGTACCAGTGCACTATGACGCAGAACTACCGATCGATTTACGAGTGAGCATGTCATCCAGTGTCTTAGATAAGATGTTTATATTCTTAACTAGAGAATCACCCTCAGCATCCGAAAGGCAACAGACAAATGCAGTCGTATATCAGACGAAAATGTCCCTTTTATGTACTGCAATTTTCCGAGTCTGCATGGTTTTTAATCACGGTTCAGGTCGGTTGATTTTGATGAAGCACATGACAGCGTAGTGGTCCAAATAACGTCAGTGACTATTAGTTGAAATATGGCTCACAAAATTGTCTTGCTTCACGTTAGTATAGATCAGAGTGGGAGTTTACCCGAATGTAGTTGGGGCCGACAACTAGTTGGTTTCAAGTCATGCAATTCGAATATTGATGAGGGATTGACCTCACGGTCCATCAGCAAACGTGGAACCTGTACATTTAAGTCCCAGTTAGGAGCAAATGGCCATTAACAACTGTCAAAGTAAAGCAATAAATAGGAAAATTCATCTAGAAACATGGATGCGGGAATTTTATTTTTCTTGTCAACTTGAGTTTGTGGGGGGGGGGGGGGGATTAGAAAAGCTGGAAGGAGTAGAAAATGTAAGGTGATGATGCTTTTGACATTCATAATATTCATCCCATCCAGAGTTAAACTCGCAGGTCTCGTTTCATCCTTACATTGAGACCATCCCTAACGAGAATAGCCGTACCTCCGCCTCTTCTATGATGGCGGTGAGAATGATATACGCTTATAATTAGTTAAAGTATTCTGTATTCGCAAGGCTAAATCATCTCTGCTATGCCATCCGCCATGATTCGGTGATGGCAAAGATTCCAACTGATTGCCAGTGGCGAACCCCCCACGGGGGGGGGCAGAGGGGGGCGAGAGCCCCCCAAACCAAACCCTTGCCCCCCTTCGCCCACCAATGAACTGACCTTTTGTACATGCTTGGAGAAGGCCCCCATTTGCCCCCTCAAAAAAAGCCTTTGGCACCCCTTCAGTCGCCCCATTGGTAAGGTCTGGGTTACCCAGCTGATTGCTGATGACAAGTCCACAATGCACCCGAGTTGTTTTTTGCCTTGATATACCTGGCATTCTCAGGCGAGCGTTCTTCATTTTGGTTAAGATTGTTTAACTATTTGTACCTTAATTATGTTACTTTGTTTATGTGTGTGTACCCCGGATTCGACACTGTTGATTTTCTGATGCAAGTTCGGAGCAATCCTACGCTTTTTGTGTTTGCACCCACGGCTTCCACGGAAATTAAAAGCACCCATGGTAGCAAATTGATGGTATACCACAATGAATAAATTAATTACAGCATTTCACAAAGCATTTAAGTGATATTGATACTATGGATCACACAGATGTGCAGTGTGCTGCAGTTCGTGATCAGCGTACACACCAATTACTAATTGAAAATTGTGCACAAGTTAGTTCACCACGGCCAAAGGTTATCCAGGGGTAGTTGAGATATCTGCTGACCCCTGCAATTGGTCCACCCTCAAGTGGCTGGGGTTCGATTGTTGATGCCGAAAATTTTAAAGTCACTACAAGGGGTCGTTCTAGCCAGGTGATCGCGAAACCGACCCAGTGATCGTGAGAAACCTGGAGACCGCCTATTTATTATTATTATTATCTTGCTACACTGTACGTTAGGGCGAATTGGCTTTTGTTATTCACTCACGAAAGCTCCATCTCAGACTACGAAAGCGATGAAGTAGTATAGTAAATGTGGGGCGCCAAGACAGAACAATCTCGCGAAACCCCCTAGTTGAGAGCTTTAACATTTCTTACCCCAAAAAACACCCCTAACCCCCAACCTCCAAGTCCAATTTCGCAAACCCAACTGACATCTGACATTTTAGCCAAATTACAGCCTAGTGGTCTGTAAAACAATCACCTGAATACCACCAGCTTAAGTGCATGAATGGGGAGAAAAAATAATGTGGGAGCTATGAAAAATTTTCAATGTGTTTTATATAACAACAAATTAATTACAACAACCATACCACACAAAACCATGTGCAAGGATTGACCTTAAAATGACCGCATGACCCTCAAAGACCTTTTAAAAATTTTGGAATGAATATTGACCATATTTACTAGGTTTGATGGTCATACAACCATGTGCAAGATTGACCTTAAATGACCTCAAATGACCTTGAATGACCTTTTACTAAAAATTTTTTTTTTGCCCACTGAATGTTGACACATCCTCCTATTACAATATTTAGTAATTTTGAACTTGAATGACCTCGCCTTGACCTTGAAATGACCTTTCAAACTTTGGTACTGAATGTTTACCACACCCAACCAATTTTCACAATCCTCTACTACATTTTTTAGTGATTTTTGACCTTGAATGACCTCGGATGACCTTGAAAGTGACCTAAAAATTTTGGCACTGAATGTTGACCACACCCACCAAGTTTCATCCTCCTACCACCTTTAAGTTGATTTGACCTTGGATGAACCCCCACAGAACAACTCTTCTGTGTGACCTTTATGACCCCACGAACAACTCTTCTGTGTCCTTATGACCCCCACAGAACAACTCTTCTGTAACCTTATGCCCCACAGAACAACTCTTCTGTGACCTATGACCCCACAGAACACCTCATGTGACCCTTATGACCCCCACGAAACACTCGTCTGTGACCTTATTACCCCCACAGAACAACTCTCTGGACCGGATGACCCCCACATAACAACTCTTCTGTGACCTAATGACCCACACAGAACAACGCTTCTGTGACCTTATGACTCCGACAGAACAACTCTTCTGTGACTTATTTGCCCCACAGACAACTCTTCTCAATTTAACTCTGTGTGACTGGCAGTTGACAGGAATGTTGGCAGTTTTTTTTTGTTAAGTGGGCGCATGCAATATCAATTCTGTTCATAGACAATCTTTATTTAATGATTCTTAGCAACAAACTGCACAAGTGTATTTTTGCAATTAATTGTGCTACGCCACTCGAAGGTCCATGTTTTCATTGAGTGCACTGCTCTATATTTCTTTTGGTCGGCTTGGTGTGATTTCTAATTCGGTTTCACGACCATTTTTGGCACAACATCATTGGATCGGTTAAGTTTTGCACTAATGTAATGTAATGCTCTACACTACATCGTGTTATGGTCATTTCTAACCACCGTGCAGATGCCATCCCCGTTGCAGATCATTAATGTAACAGCTTATCGCCAACAGTTGGACTTTGTATTGAATGCCCTGTGCGTTTGCCCATTTCTACGTCATTTACCACAACAGCCTCAGTAATTTTCCTAATTCCTGTGTGTTGTGGCGAGATTAAATAAATAAACACTCTCACCCCTCTTTGACAAGATAGGTGTATTTCCTACGTTGCCCTTAGCAGCCCATGGTATTCAATTTCTTAAATCAATCTGACAATTTAATATTTTAGGCCATTTACAGCCTAGTGGCTGTAAAAAAAACTGAAATACCACCACTTAAAGTGCCAATTGCTACAGGGAGACCTGTTTGAAATGCCCGGCTAAATTTTATCTTTGCTAGCCATATTCATTTTTCAAACCTACACCATATTCCATTCCTACCACAAACAGATATTGTTATTACTGTTATCTTTGCTAGACATTCAATTTTAATTAACCATTGTCCGAGGCGCTTGCAATTTTTCTTTGTTCACACATTTTTGTTTAAGACACAACAGGCAATATCAATCATACACGTCAAGCTATAACTATCGTCCTTTCAGGACACTAAGTTAACTCACTATTTCTAATCACGTTCCCTACAAAGAAGGCCCGCATGCTATGTTCTAAAAATACCTAACCATTTTCCGTCTAACAAGGTCATCCATTGATTTTTTATAGAGCTTTGCATGACTTTACATCATGATAGAGAATTGTGTAAGGTGTATAGTGACCGACCGAGTGTAAGCTATTATTTATTGTCCTACCAGACCTACGTCCACTCACTTCTTGCACATCTAAACAGCGTATTTTTTTTTTGAACCAAGACTCTAGCGATGAGTGTCTTGGCAAACCTCTTGGATCATGATAACCTTGATACCTTGCCTCAGGCATGTGATTTTTAATTTTCTTGTTTATTGGTTCAGATATAACGCATGGGCAAAGTGTTGTACATAGGGATATAGACATCTATTTATGGAACCAAGACAAACTAAGCTGCGAGTCATGTCTGCGCCTTGTTGCGGATATTTAATTTTTGGAGTTTGCACAGTATCTAAATACTGGAATTTCTGTGTGTTTGTATTGGATTTCTGTGGAAAAGGTAGGATCATATATTACACATAATTAACACAAGAAAATCAATCTGGTCAATTATCATCTACTACAACAAATGTATCATAACCGCTCTCCGCATGCATTTCCTAACACTGATATTAGTATACCCATACAGAATAAACTCTTGTAACCAGCCCTTATAAAAACTTTCATATGTATTACAATAATAACAGATTAATTTAACAACAAGTCTATCTATGGATCTCTTCGCATGATTCCATATCACCCTGAGGTTCTCCTTGCGATCTCTTGGCCCCTTCAAAACCTTTTTTTCAGCTTCATCACGTATGTCTTTCTTCTCTCTTTCGTAGATAACTCTTTGCGTACCTTTACGAATTTGTGATTTGTGATCGCGAAAACTTATCTATTTTCCCGAATAATCACTCCAAATTCCTCAATCGCTTAATTTTTTCCCATCCGTTAAGGCTTTGGATACAGATCATTTACGGATAATAATTTTGACAAGGCAACAACTTTGATTTCGTTTCATGTTTTTTCACATTTCCTTAAAAACAACTTACTTATTGTTGAGCTTACAAACCAACGGGCACCTGTTGAGATGCAACAATACCGAGAAGGGAGGGCAGTAAGCGCCCAATAATTGTACAAGGCTTATTCAGCCGCTGTACTACTAGCAACTGCAACAATTTGATGCATGTGACAATAATGTGTTTGTTATAAATGGCTTTATGTATGCGTCTTCTAAGCCGACCACGAGTTTCAGCCTCATTTTCTAAATGATCGCGTATTCCATGTATTTGTTTAAGTCTGAAGTTTTAATCAGTATTCTCTACCGGTAGAATCTGGGTATATTCCAGGCGGTGCTGTGGGGTATTTCTGTGGCATATTATATTATTATAAAAATATAAATTTTAGTAAAAACATAAGGTCCAAAGGTTTATTCAGAGGGTCCCTTTATTGTATTCGTCCAAAGCCTCACTAACAACGCTTTACCTCAGCTTTATAATTCTATGTTCTGATTCTATCTAGAGACAAGCTAACAACACCCAAAATGAAACAATCAATATAAAGTATATTTTTATTATACCCACCGACACAAAATTACCTCCTGATGATGTTTTTGCCGCCAAAAGGTGCACTTGTGTGTAAAACCCATTATTCATAATCCAAAGTTTGGAGTCAAATGGCAACAGTGACCTTTTTTGTTTATAAAATATAAATTTTAGATTAATATTTCATCATCTGTGCAATTTTCAACATGGTATCCACAAAATGCTGAATAAGTTCTTGTTTGTTAAATTTTTTTTGGAATACAACTTATACACTTCCTAATTGTTGACACCCAAAAGTTATCATAGATAAACCACCTAATTTTACATTAATCGGGCATTCTTATTGTTCCGCCATTAACCCATATACAGAGTTGATTTTTTGTCTGTTTCTAATCGCTATATGATTAGACAATAATAACTGCGCACTTATCTTTTTTGAGGTCATTGTGTGAAACTTTGGTGTTGGTTTTTGGCCGAGTATTTTTCCGAGGGAGCGTCAGCTTCCGAGGAAAATACCATGCCCAAAACAACACCAAAGATGTCACACAATGACCGAAAAAAAGATAGTGCAAAGTTATTATTGTCATAATACCGAATATAGTTTCATATCTTACCTAATAATCCTCTTAAACTCCAATTCATTTTTTATTTTGGAAAAGCAGTCTCCCCTCAAAAATAATGTTACGTCTGTTGGAGAGGCCCCCAGGGAATCCCAGTAAAACACAATTTTGACAATCAGAAAAATGCAATTGAAACTTTCGTAAAGCCA
>JAMKCH010045263.1:0-23473 GCA_023653785.1 Ophioderma brevispina | reverse complement strand
TTAAATGAGGGACAACATGTGTTTGTGAGTGGAAACACACTCTGAAAGAAGTGAAAGTTGACTTTTTATGACAATATTAATCCACTCTTTTTAGATTGAACAATTCACTTTCACGCTCATTTCAGATTGAAATTTTATCAATCAAAAAGGTGTCCTCCATTTCACTCTTTCACTCTTTTTTCACTCTTTCCACTCCGTTTACATTTAGAGTTTATATTGAATTAAAATCCCAACATTGCCAACGATGCTATAGTGCAATTATTTCACAAGCTAACTACGGAAATAAATATCGTGTCCGGCTCTGCCCATATAACAGGACTATCCCCAGGGGTCTGTTCGCCAAACTCGTAGATTTACGACTGAGTTTCGCGAAAGGGCCCCTGTTCACGGTTCCCTGTTCACTGGTTTGTGGTCATATCACATTGCAAACAGGCCCAGCAAACAGGGGATGACTAATACCCCTATGTCGAGAAACTCATACGGCAGGATTAGAAAAAGACAGAAATTAAAAACAAAAACAAAATATTCAAGTACATTAACGCAATAAAGCACACATCAAAAGCTAAAATTTGTTTTTTTTTCTCCTAACACCAATCACAGAAGTGCATCACCCTGGTGCATCACAAGCCTTATACCAAACAAAATGTGAGAACCCCCCCTCCCCCAGTGTAACAAATAAACATAACAAAATCGAATCGGTTAGTTTTTAAAACTCTCCCCAAATTACAAAATGCTAAAGCCTAAACCAAGGATGTAATGACTGAAGATCCCATATTAAAACGTTATTCTCAAATTTATTTCATATTTCAGTATGGAAATAATCCAAAAGAACGTGCAAAAGCAAAAAACAGTTTCGTACGTCCAACATAGGTAAATAACCATGAAAAAGACACAAACATAATTAAGAGCCAAAAAACAAAAAAAATCACAATTACATCATAGTCTGAATTAGAACCCAAACAAAGATAACCTGAGAGATAAGCACCTTAGACCGCTAGGCCACGCTGCCACTTAAGCATTTCTAGAAATATTTAACAATATGGGACAGCTACAAACAATTGTTTGCTGACGCTGCCTCAGCATTTCGGCTAGTCCAAAAGTATTAGATATTCTAAAATCAAAATTTCCTAACTTTATAGAAAATTCTTGCTGTATAAAAAATATTCCCCCGTGAAATCTGACCTATATAACATGCATACTCTGAAAAACTACACCGCCATTAGCTTAGTCCTTCCTTCCTTCGATACTTATGCACTGCCGCAGACCGTATGAGCAACCACCGCCATGGCTGTTCATCATGTTTTTGTTAGTTGTGAAGTGATGGCCGGAGACCCATGCTAACGCATGTATGGGGTTCAGAGGTTCAAGTGATGGGGTGCTGGAAAAAATGGCATTTAGTCAGTGCCACTGACCTCAAAAAACAATTCCATTCCAAGAGCCAGAAGGAATCCCTACCCCTTTTGGGACAAGGAATGCGAAGAGTTATACAAAGCGTAATTTGTAAATACCAACTGCAATACTGAGAGAATAGCAAAGGGCAACGCTACTTGGATCTTGCTTGGCCAAAATGAGACGCACCAGGATGGAGGAGGAGATTATCCATATCAACTTTAACCCACTCAGCTGCAAGGCCTGGAACATCATCAACAAGCTCACCGGCGTAGCTGTCCAGCTACGCATTGTCTGTCTCTCTGCAAACTCCCTCGCTTCAGTACTTGTCCAACATGGAAAAAAGTGGCAAGACCACACTCACGGGCGGGGGGCCCACTCTCGTGCTGTTTTAAATGCAGAGATTTAAAAACAGCTTCTACAAACCTCTACCTCTCCACTCCACCGTCAACCCCATGTCCCAACCATTCCCTAACGATGAGATCACTGAAGCATTAAGTTCTCAAGAATGGGAAAGCTCCTGGCATGACAGCATCCATACTAATTCTTGAAGAATATGGCACCCGAAGCTTTGCGATGGCTCCAACTCTTCCTTCCTACTTGCATGGGACCGTCAATTATTTCCCTCCAGATGGAAGCTTCAAAGGTCATTGCAAGCCTGAAGCCCAAGAAACCAGCAAATGACCCCAGAGTTACAGACCCATCTCGCTACTAATCCTCACACATCTATAACCTGCTTGAGCGACTGACACTCGGCAGGATCATGATACGGTCGAGGCAAATTTTATACCCCCGCACCCCAAGCTGGATTTCGAAGAGGAAATCAACAACTGACAGATAGCAAGAACTAGTTAATGACATCGACACAGCCTTCCAGAAGAAGTAGAAGTTTTTTTGGAGCCGTCTTCATAGACCTAACTGCTGCTTACGATACAGCTGGCCAGCAAAACCGAGGTCCTCTACCTCCAGCTCTCAAAATCTTCCCTGATTCACGCTTGTCAAGTTCATCATGCTTCTCATCCAAGACAAGATCTTTCGTCCGTAGACATCAAATGTGCAACGCAGTAGAAAGCGCAAACTTCGGAATGTGTCACCACAGGTCTGTCCTTGCACCCATCTCTCAACATCTACGTCTCAGATATGCAAAGGGAGATTGTTCGCTGTACTCCTACGAAGACGATACGGCACTTGGAATAGCTTTGATTGCTCTGAGAGTCCTTCGAACGTGGTGTTGCAGAACGACCTAATCACTGTAAGCCAATTCTTCCACACCGATGGCACTTGAAACTCAGGCAAACCCAAGACGTCATCATCTGTTTTCCACCTTGCGAATCGATGCGCAACCAGAGAACTAACATCACTCTAGATGGAAAAAACTGTCACAGACCCACACCGAATACCTTGCGTCACAATGGACCGCAGCCTTATTTCAATCAACACACCAAGGCACTCGCTGCCAAGACGCAGTCTGGTGCCAATCTCCTCTCAGCAGGCTCGCAGAACTGGAAGGGGTGCATCCTTTGACACCTTACATACATCAACTGTTTGCCTTGGCATACTCCACCGCTGAAATTAATTTTAAAAAAAACGCTGCCCAGTAATGGAGTCACGCGACATTCACCAAGATTGATGTCTTCTGATGATGCAATGAGACTTGTTAGTGGTTGCCTTTTGGCGACGCCTGTAGAAATACCTTCCATCTGCCTGGCATATCTCCTTTCCTGCAAAACCTTAGGATGACCTTCAGACGATCAAGCTCTGCAAGAAATGTGATGAACCTGTTAGCCTAATCCCACACCAACACCCTTTGAGGTTCAGAGAATTCCACGGAATACTTTGCTACCCCAATCCATGACACGCATCACATAATCCCTAGCGATCATCATGGATTCAATGACAGATGGTATGAGCAATGGGTCATCCTCTTACTTGACCTAAAGCAGTTTGTGACAGCCCATCCAAAGGCAGTGACCTTAATAGGAAAGCATGAGTCAACTTCAACATACTCAGAACTGGGTTGGTCGTACAAGAACTTCCTTCACAAGATCCGAGTAGAACCATCAGTTTTTTTTTTTTTTTTTTCCTTCGGTGAGCAAGTTGTATGGTATGTGCCAGTTAGAGGTACGACATAAATATCATAGGTCAAGGCCTGCTACTCTGTCTAAATGTAAAAAGAAGTGGAATTTCACTCTTTCAGAGAGTTAAATGAGGGACAACACTTGGTGTTTGTGAGTGGAAAAAACACACTCTGAAAGACGTGAAGTTGACTTTTTGATGACCAATATTATCCTACTCTTTTAGAATTGAACATTCACTTTAACGTCATTTCAGATTGAAATTGAATCAATCAAAAGGTGTCCTCCATTTCACTCTTTCACTTTTTTTCATCTTCCACTACTGTTTACATTAGAGTTTATTGACATATTAAATCCAAACATGGCCAAACGTCGAATAGTGCAATTATTTCACAGGCTAACTACGGGAAATAAATCGCGCGTCCGGGATATGCCCATTATAACAGGACTATCCCCAAGGGTCTTGTTCGCCCAAATCATAGATTTACGATGGTTTCCGGAAAGGGCCCCTGTTCACGGTCCCTGTTCCAACGGTTTGTGGTCATTCCACCAGTGCAAAACGGCGCCCAAGCAAACAGGGGATGATAATACCCTATGTCGAGAAAACTCATACGGCAGGATCCAGGGAGGATAGAAAAAGACAGAAAGTAAAAACAAAAACAAAATATTCAAGTACATTAAAAAAAAACGCAATAAAGCACACATCAAAAGCTAAAAATTTGGTTTTTTTTCTCCCAACCCAATCACAGAAGTGCATCACCGGGTGATCACAAGCCTTCTACCAAACTAAATGTGAGAACCCCCCTCCCAGTGTAAACAAACCATAAACAAAAATCGAATTGTGTTTTTTTTAGTTTGTGTTTATGTTTGTATGTTTAAACTCTCCCAAATTACAAAATGCGAAAGCCCTAAACCAAGGAATTTTGTAGGTACTGAAGAGATCCACTATAAACGTTTATATTCTCAAATTATTTCTATTTCAGTATGGAAATAACCAAAGAACGTTGCAAAAAACAAAAAAACCAGTTTCGTTACGTCCAACATAGGTAAAGAACATGAAACAAGACACAAAAAAATATAAGCGCCAAAAACAAAAAAAAAAATCACAATTACTCATAGTCTGAATTAGAACCCAAACAAAGATAACCTGAGAGATAAGCACCTTAGACAACTAGGCACGCGGCCACTTAAAGCATTTCTAGAAATATTTAAAATAGGGGGACAGCTACAAACAATTGTTTGCTGACGTGCTCCAGCATTTCGGCTAAGTCCAAAAGTATGTAGAATATTCTTTAAAATCAAAAAGTTCCTAACTTTATAGACATTATTGCTCGTATAAAAATAATTCCCGTGAAATCCTGACCTATTAATAAACATGCATAAATCTAGAAAAATTAACACTCAAATTAGCTTAGTCCTTCACGTCCTTACTTATGCACTGCCGCAGACGACCGTATGAGAACCGCCATGGCATCTGTTCTCATCATGTTTGTTATTGTGAGTGTTGGAAGGAAAGACCCAGCTACGCCTGTATGGGGTCAGAGGTCAGTGATGGGGTGATGGAAAAAATGGCATTTAGTCAGTGCCACTGACTTAAATATTCCATTCCAAGAGCCAGAAGGATGAGGCATGCCCTACACCCCTGTTGCGGGAAAAGGAATTGCGACGAAGTTATACAAAGGTATTGTAATACCATACTGCATACATGAGAGAGCGTCAAGGCAACCAAGCTACTGGATTGTTGGCCAAAAGACGCCACAGATGGGAGAGGAGATATCCAATAGCAACTTTACCCACTCAAGCCGCAGGCCGGGAACACCATCAACAAGCATCACCGGGCGTTAGATGTCCAAGCTTAAGCAGTGTGAATGTCCCTGCAAACTCCATCGCTTCAGTACTTGTCAACAAGGGAAAGTGGCAAGACCACACTCCACGGGCGGGGGCCTGACTCGCGTGCTGTTAATGCAGAGATTTACAGCTTCTACAAACCTCTCCACCGTCAAGCCCCATGTCCAACCATTCACCTACGATGGATCAATGAGAAAATGTTTAAGAGTCTCAGAGAGGAAAGATCCTGGCAATGACAAACATCATACAGAATTATTGAAGAATATGGCACCCAAAGCTGTGCGATGGCTCCCAATTCTTCCTCTCTACATGCATGGGAAACGTCAATTTTCCCTCCAGAAGGGAAGATTCAAGGTTCTTGCAATCCTGAGCCAAGAAACCAGCCAAATGACCCCAGAGTTACAGACCATCTCGCTACTATCTCAAATCTATAAGCTGTGGAGCGGACGGATAATCGGAAGGATCACATCTATTGATACGGTGCGAGGCAAAAGCTTAAAACGAACCCAAGTGGAGTTTAGAAAGCGGGTGGTAGAGGGGTAAGTAAATCAACAAACTGACAGATAGCAAGACCAAGACTAGTTAATGACAATGACATCGAGACAGCCTTCAGAAGAAGTACTAGAAGTTTGGAGCAGTCTTCATAGGACCCTAATGCTGCGTACGAGACAGTCTGGCACCGAGGTCTCACCTCAAGCTACTCAAAATTTCCCTGATGTCAAGCTTGGCAAGTTCATTATGCTTCTCATCCACGACAGATCTTTCGTCATGGAGAAATTCAAATGGGCACAGCAGTAGAAAGCGCCAAAAACTCGGAAATGGTGTCCACAAGGTTATGTCTGGCACACAGGCTCTTCAAATCTACGTCTTCAGATATGCAAAATGGAGATTGTCACAGTACTCCTACGCAGACGACACGGCACTGGGAATAGATGTGATTGCTCGGAGTCTTAGAAAAGTGTTGCAGAAACCTAATAACTGATAAGCCCAATTCTTCCAAGAATGGCACTTGAAACTCAGCAAACCCCAGACCCGTTAGCTTTGTTTTACACCTTGCGAATCGACACATGCGCAAAAAGAGAACTAAACATCACTCTAGATGGAGAAAAACGTCACATGACCCAACACCAACGTACCTTGGACGTCACAATGGACAGCAGGCCTTACTTTCCAATCAAACACACCAAGGCAGAGTCGCTTGCCAAGGACGCGTCTCGTGTCAACCTCCTCCTCAGAAGGCTCGCAGGAAATGGATGGCGGTGCATCCTCGTGACACCTTGAAATACTCAGGTGGCCTGGGCATACTCCACCGCTGAAAATGCTGCACCAGTATGGAATCAAGCGTAAATCACACACGATTGATGTCGTTCTGAATGATGCAATGAGGACTTGTAGTGGTTGTGCTTTTGGAGAGACTGTCGATACATTCCACTTCTGTCTGGCATAGATCCTGCAAAACCTAGGAGGAACCTTCAGACGATCCAGCTGGCCAAGAAATGTATGGAACATGGTAGGCCTAATCCCCCACCCAACACCCTTTGAGGATCAGAGAATTTCCACGGAATCACTTTGCTACCCATAATCCTTGACCACTCAGTCACAGTATCCCTATCGTTATCATCATGGATCAAGACAGATGTATGAGCAATGGTCATCCCTACTTGAACCTAAAAGCCGTTTGTAGACGCCCATCTAGCAAGCCAAGGCTGTGACCTTGATAGGAAAGCATGGGTCAACCTCAACCGACTCAGAATTGGCGTTGGTCGTACAAAGAACTTCCTTCACAAGATTAGTGGAACTTTCACCAAACTTTCACCAAACTGCGATGTGGAAGAGCCACAAAAAACCATTAGCCCACTCATAGATGACTGTAAAGTCTGCAAGTCCCCAAGAGGGAATTCCAGGCCTGATCAACCTGGAGATGATGGAAAACTATCAGCTGGTGGTAAGACGGATCTTCCACTGTGATTTTGCGACATGCACGAACCGAACGAAACACATGGATAGCGGAGTCAGAGTCGCTGTGTGAAACATCGGAAGTAGTTGGGTTAGGCCTCTAACTATGGCGGCAAACAGCATACACTTGTCAAAACAATAGACCATATTGTGGGGGAAAGGTGTGCAGCAAAGCAGGTTGTTGCATTGTTTCCGCCATATTGTAGAGTCCAAAAACCAATCCAGTTGTTTCACTCGGCGACAATTCAACTGTGAGGCACAGACCCGCTATCCCTAGTAGAGGTCAGTGGTCGGAAAGCTTCCTATGGTCAGTTGTTTCAAAATATGACCTAAATTTCGAGGGAAAATCTGGAAGTAGTATACTTCTTATGATTGAATTTAAAGCAATAGAAAATTAATTCATAGTACACAGGATAATCAATAGCATTTCTTCAAATATTTTCCAAAGGATTATTTTAGAGCATTAGCTGACAACATTAAATCATATTTAAAAAGGAGAAACCCCAAAAATTGGACAAAATCAACCAAAGCCAAGCTTAATAGTAATGGGCCGCGCGAGGCCCCACCACTAAAAAGTACTGAATTATTTGCAACGCTTCAACTTGCAAGGCAAAAAGCTCAAATTCCAGTCAATTTACATGAGGTTAGCAAGCTACAGCCTGTCTAAAAAAAAATTGGTACAATCAGAACAAAACTTGTTAATATGAAATTTCAAAATTAGTGATGAGTCTTACTTGGCATCCTCTTAAAGAACAAAAACGTCCAGGTTCCAATGGTGTTTGTTTCATCTTATTGCTTTTGTCAATCTAGGGATAATCACTTAGTGCGGATATACCAAAACATTTTGTGCCACTTTTCTGCCTGGACAGAGTTGCTTCGCCCAGTATTGCCATGCTTGCGGAGCTCAAACACAAAGATTGCAAACTTGCCCCGCGCAACCACCGACGTCTCGTTAGTGACACCACAAGGTTATAGGCAACAGTTAAGCAGGGCAAAGTAAGATCGTCTTGTCATACTAATAAACAATAAAATATTTATGCCACGTTCCATGAAATGGAACTTGAATTTATTACAAACCCTGGTTGTTGTTAAAATCCAGGCATATGAAGCTAGATGCGAGGTGGCGAAGGGAACCAAAAGAGAAACACGCCAAAATCAACAGCAATGGCTTTTTTTGTAAAAACTAGTCACTATCTTTGGGTATTTACTAATTGTTGACAGTCAATAAAAATTGGAATGTGGAAGCAAAGTATCAAGAGGTGTTGGTAGAAATTTGCGGTTTCATGATACTTAAGACCATAAATAAAAACTCTCTCCTCCAGGTTGCTGGTCGCCGGCTGTCTGTACGGCTCATGGTTCCCTTCTAACAAAACGTATGTCGAATGTTATTCACTTTATCGTAATGCCCAGAACTACTGATCATAACTTCCACCATTAAGAAACTTTTAGAGTTTCTGTATGAAGTTAATCCCCTTTTAAGTCTTCCTATCTGTCAAGTGTGAATAACTTATGTTTTAATTTAACAAATTCGGTTTCCACCGTTTTCACGCAACCAGAAAGTGGCACAAAATCGATTTTTGTGTTCCGTAGTAAACTGGCGTTATCTCACGAGTGTTTGGAAACAAGCACAATGAGATGTGATGATTGCAGTGTGTGAATTGGGAAAAATTCCCAAAAAATCAGAAGGGAAAGGGCGGGGGCTGGGCGAGGGATGGGGAGCACCTGGAGAATAATCAAAGACCATTGACGGAGGTGGGAGAAAGTACTATTGAAAAAAAAGGCGTTTTGGATGTAACATAGGGTTTGAGGACCACGACGTGTAGGGGAGCAGGCCGTTCAGTTAGAGGTCATCCTAGGAACAACAGAGGATCAACAGAATTGGGGTTTTGTTTAGACAAAGTACAATCCTAAAGTGCCTTCAATCTATGCCTTCGCCCTCTACTATAGAAAAATACCTGCCTCAAGTTGAGGACTCTCAAACCAATTCCTAATTTTAGCAGTGTTTTTAAGCCCCCTCGAAAAATGTGTTCCAAACAGCAAGACACCCCATTAACAACCCAGCCGGGGCCAGCGCAGGGTTTAAATCATACGAGGGGCACAAAAAATGTCATAGTGGTTTGCAAAAAATACACGATTACCTTCATGGTAGGTAAAAAAATCAACGTCCTTGCGACACCCGCTTGCGTTTCATGGTTCACAATATTTAAATATAAATGGAACGTATTGGAAATTACCACCCTGTGATGGTTGCCAGCGGGGTTAATCCACTAACCCCGACGGGGATTTGAATCCAGTCAATAATATTTCTTCCTTAGTATAATGATATTACTAAGAGTATTGAACTAGGGTTTAAGAGGAGATTTGTATGAAACTGAGAAAGAGAATGCCTACTGTAAATGCGCATAGCAGTTCCGGATCCCCAATTACCTTTGGAAATCACCCAATGCCCAAATCGAGCAGGGCGTTTCCTACCACCTGCGGTGAGCTCACCTGTTTTTTGCAATTTACCTAATGTTGTCCATATACTAATCACTGTGTGGAAATAACTAATTGTAGTACAATCACAACTCTGAAATATATTCTGGATCCAGAAATTTTGTTATAGTAGTGTAGTGTTATACTAGGAGGGCCATGCATTTTAAAAATGTTTACTGTATGAACACGGAAACACCGATTTAATATCTTACTTTGGGAATTAAAATTAAAGACAATATCAGTGTCGAAAAATATTTAAAAATTGCCGGAATAGCTTACAAATAAAATGATAAGGCTGTAGAACTCTCATAGTACTTTTTCCCCAATGAAGAATTGACAGAAAAGGAGAAAGGAAGAGAAGGAAGAAAACGGCAGTCACAGTTGCCAGCAGTGTTCCAAGAGTCCGATTCTCCAGTCATCGTGTGTAGTTAAGTGTTCCGAACGGAGCAAAGACTAAAATTTCCGATTTGTCCTTATTAGGTTGCTTCTGGTCTTATCATTGCAGGGGATGTTTGTTAGGATACTGCACTTTTTACCTAATGCAAAACATCTGATTTTTGCTGATTTTTTCGATTTCTTAATTTAGCAAATCACTGATAGTGTTCTTTAAGCATTTTAGGTAAATTCTTTATTTAGTTATTTTTAATTTCTACACAAAAATTTAGTTGAAATATAAGGCACCGGCGACACAATTTTTCACAATATATGGCTTAAGGTTGCAACAAGAGATTGTGAGGACCCCAGATAGTGTAATAATAGTAATTTATAGATTAGACACTAATAGATGTCTTACCGTGTATTTGGCTGCAGAAACGAAATGTCTTAAAAGCGAGAAAACAAAAACATTGGGATTTGATTTACCATATTAATATAAAACACTCGATGAATTTTGTATTTGCTCCTATACGACATTAACATTTCATTAATTTTTGCACCAAAGCAAACATTTCTCAGCTTAATCCTTTAGATGGGAAATTTTTGATGGAAGCTTTACATCAGGGGTATTACAAAATCCTCACTTCCTTTTTCGGGACACATTTATGAAATCTCTCGTTGGACCTTTAAACCCTGTTTTTCCTGACTTTTGAAACTATGGGCGCATTCCCCCGGTGTCACCCCACCTTTGTTACCCCCCCCCCTGGTCACCCCCCCTTTGTACACCCCGACTCGGGAGTCACTTGAAATTTTGGGCCTGCGGACCACCCCACCCAAATACCCAAATTTCTCATCCTACGAAAAAAAAAAAAATATAGCCCCTGCCTGATTATAAAAAAAAAACACCGAAATCAAGACCACCTTCTAGCCCCCTCATGGCTATTTAGAACTCTAGCGCGAGGGTTAGGAAGTCAGTAATCAATTATTTCAAGGACACTATCAGTGATTCGTCAAAATATTCAAATTTGCAGGCAATGTGAAAGGAATAGCTAAAATTGAAGGATAGTCTGTTGGAATTCTCATAAGTTTTTTTTTCAACTGAAGAATGAAATAAGAGGAAGGAGATGAAAACGGAAGTGTTCAAAGATATGATTCTCCATTCAGTTACGTGTTGTAGTAATGTCGAACGGGACAATAGTGATAGTGGACTATAGAATTTGTCCTTATTAGGGTGTTTATCTGATTTTTGATAATTTTTGATTTTCTGATTAGCAAATCCATCTGTAGCGCCTTTAAAGAGAATTTGGTTTCAAATAGAACACTGAAAAAGTTGCTGGTAACGTTGTTGGCAAAATCTTTGAGTCAAATAGAAATAACCTAATATACCACTTTTAAAAAAGAAGAAAGAAAGAAAAATGGGTCCATGTGGTAAGGTCCATGATGAGCTGGGTGGAATCACCATATTAGGAATGCTTATCAATATATTAAATCACAAGCTGCCTAATACACCATCTTCAAGTTTCCCTTTATATTTTAGAGCAAGTCGAGGGCCAAAAATCAATGGTTGGCGGGCCGGATGTGGCCCGCGGGCCGCCTATTGAGAACCCCTGTTCTTGTGTATCCAATAAACCTTTGAAACGTTCTCAGTATGGTAGGTGTTCTACAACCAATCAAGTGCAAATTCAGAGAAATTCGCATCCTCAAAAAATCTCTTCTGTCACTTTAATTTTAAAGAGACATGAGAACATTTCCAAAAACTAAGGCACCCCCAATTTTTTCGAACCCAGGTTTTTTGCATATTTGGAATGCTTACCAATGTATTAGATCACACCTGAAGTGAATAAGCCGAATACGCCATCTTTATGTCATAAGATGATGATTTAGTATTTCTGTCATGCCCGACAGAAAATCAAAGCATAGCCCTGATGATTGTGTTAAGTTTGAAACATGATTTGTGGTTTTCTTTTTTCTTGTCCAATAAACCTTTGAAATGTTTTCAGCTCAGTAGGTGGTCTACAACCGATCCAGTGCAGTGAGAGAAATTCGTATCCTAAAAAATCTCCTGCTAAGCTGCTCCTGTCACTTCTAAACATGTAAGTAGGGACTGCAAATGATTGAAAATAATGCTACTGAGCATTGTACTGCACATCTGCAATTTTGTGTACAAATTTTGGGGCAAAATGGGCATCTGATATAACACTAGAATTCAGTATTATGCTCAATTTCAATGTGAAAAATGAAGTTTAGGAGTTTTGGGTAGGTAGTTAATGATCACCACTGCACTGAAAACAAATGCAAATAACCTCCTAAATTTCCGCAGTACATCAGTAAAAATAGGGAAACCAATAAATTGGCAATTAACAGGGCAGGGAATTGAGGACTTTAAAGGCTGACTCAGAGATTTTGAAATATAATTATTTTGAGTAGATATTAAAAATAGTCATTTAGAACTAAAGATCGTGTTCAATTCCAAAGTTAGAGATGAATCGGATTTTCCGTTTTCATGCAGTTAAACATTTATGCACAGTATAACAGTGCCATATACCGTGTATAACAAAAATTCCAGATCCGGAATTTTATTTTCTATATGAAGGACTTCGATTTGAGCTTAGTTATTTCACACAATGATTAGTATATGGACAAGCATTTTGTACATGCAAAAAACACGATTTGTTTGAAAATTGAGTACACCCTCATCGGGAAATTTCTGAGTCAGCCTTTAAAAGACTAGAGTGCGGATGGAAAGAGCAGGGTCTGTTTACCCAGAAAATGTTTTTGAATTTTGAAAATTGGTTAGCACATTCTGCCGCAAATGTTCTTTATAAAACCCTATAGAGATATACAGTTGTTTACTTGTTGTTTACTCATGTTTACATACACTTAAAGGGGCATTTCATGATCCACAGCCTCGTCTCCCCGACTTACCTCAAAAAAGTTGAGATTTTTATATCATCTGAACCGTTAGCCTTAGTAATCCATGTGTACCTAATCTTACGTGCAAATTCGGCTGTATCTGTAAGAAATTCACAATTTTGTATTTTCTGTCCGTAAACGGACAGAAATTACAGCACAGTGGCCTATGGGACCGTGGGAAACAAGCAATTGCTCATAACACAAAACCGCAAGATCAGAATCAACTCAAATTTTGGGAATAAGCTTTTCTCAAGGATATTTAGTGAATAATGAATAAAACAGAGGGTGCTGGAATCACGAAATGCACCTTTAATCAAGAAATAAACATCAATACTGTCAACATATTTTGGACTTTGTATTTTGGAATCTCCTCTTATGAGCAAACTGGAAATGTATACGGCAAGTTCATATTTTTGTGTGTTATAATGGTTTCAATTTGTTTATCAAATTTGTTTGCATGTAAACAAATTATTTTTAACCTTACATGTATCCAGAAAAATGTAAGCATCTCTAAATAAGAATATTGGCTTAAGTATGCACACTCAACATCATGCTTACAACCAAACTAGAAATTTTAGTCCTGGAATATGAGTTTAACACAAAATAAAACAAAGTTGTTTACTGCTCATTTGCATAACAACACAATGACTCAAATGATATTCTGACAAAAAGAAATTGGAACTCGATGTGCACAATCCTAAATACTTTCCACCACATATAATAATCAAACTTGTTAAATTAATTTACCGGTAGATACAACCATTATAGTGTTTACTTCTTTGTTTACAGTTTTATGAATATATAATGAGGTGTGGTCCAGTGGATTGAGCGCTCGTCCCGCAATCCAAAGGTCGTGGGTTCGAGTCCCACTGCGGCCAACGTGTTGTGCCCTTGAGTAAGGCACTTTACCTTAATTACTCCTCTCCACCCAGGTGTATAAATGGGTACCAGCATTATTCAATGCTGGGAAAGTAACAGACTCGCTGTGCGGGAGGAGTGGCGAACCCCCCACAGCAAACATAATACGAGAGTCTGGCCCAAACGCTAAGGAAAGAGAGATGGTCACTCCGTGCACGAGCTTGCTCGGCACAAGACTTCTTTTTTTTTTTACTTTAAAATATAAGAAGTTTGAACCATTGTTTTACCAAATTTTCATATTTGAAATGATGATGACTGAGATCCATGATTTTCAAAATCTTCAAACTTTATGTATAACTTTGTAATGGATGGGTCAAAGTTGATGATTTAAAGTGACAGGAGGAGATTTTTTTGAGGATACGAATTTCTCTCAAATTTCACGGAATCGGTTGTAGACCACCTACCGAGAATGTTTCGAAGGCTTATTGAACAAGTACAAAAGAAAACCGCAAACCTTAATGTTTTGAACTTGCCTGTTATCGTAATCATCCCCATAGAACACCATGCTTTGACTTTCTGTCGTGCACGACAGAAAGTACTAAATCATCATCTTACTACATAAAGACGGCGTATTCGGCTTATTCACTTCAGGTGTGATCTAATACATTGGTAAGCATTCCAAATATGCAAAAAACTGGGGTTCGGCAAAAATTGGGGGCGCTTCTTTCTGGAAATCTCCTTGTGTCTCTTTAAATATCATTTTAATCCTATGATCTAGCTTACTTGGTTACTTGCTTGGTTACTTGGTAGATTAGACCTTCTGTCCAATCCGCAGGTCTCTCATATAAAATCTTTGCTAAAATAAATGACATCCCATGTATTTGAAATTTAGGTCTGCAGTCCCTAATGTTAAAGGTACTATCAGTGATTTGATAAATCAGATAAATGAAAAAATCATCAAAAATCAGATTTTGGCTTGTCTCACTTACAAACATCGTACGCCGATTTCGTAGACATAATTTATGCAAATACCAATGTAGTGGCGCTGTTCGCCTCATTACGTGACGTCAGACCTGTTTACAAGAAATCCCCAAAGTCGATGTATTGATATGGGATTTCCCTCGTTTTAAAGCTTCTTATTGGTTAAAAACATCATGTGACCAATCATAACGTCATTTAATCGATAGCTCTACTTTCAATGCATCAAATTGCTTTTACTCTGTCGCAATCGGTACTGGTTTCGCCGAGTTACCTACATTTTTGTGTTGCCGTTTAGTACGAGTTTGCTTCAAATCTGACCAACTTAATTGTTTTTTGGTGAGTAAAATGCCCCTCTTTCTTTGATTGGTGTATTTTATAGGAATATATTTGGGGAATTGGAGAATTTTGTTGGTAAACTTGACAGTCTCAGCATCAATTTGGTGCAAAGTTTGACCAGCGTCGGATCAGTACAGGCCGCTGCGCGATCAATATGCATAGATTTACCAATGCGATTTTGTCACTGGTATTTCGCATTTGTTGATACGGCCTACCTTCCAGGGCCGGGGGTAACCAAGTTGTTGTTAATGAAGTTTAAAAGTGTTATTAAAGAAAATATGATGATAATCGTAAATGTTATTGGGTCAATGTCATGTGACTTGCATTGCATTGCATGTTTACTACCTTGCATGCTTACAACCTTGCATGCTGCACAGGTTGAACACGAGAAAGCAGCCAGGCTGCGGCAAAAGTTATGCACACGGCACGCTTACACAAGCTCATTAATTATTCCCCGATGGTTGACCTCGCTGATAACCTTTGCTATAAACGGTAATGCGCATGCTCAGATCAGGGTTGAAATTTGCAGTAGACTCAATGGACGATGTTTGTGTCTGGAACTAGTATTGGTATTCCAACATATACCCTGCATACGACCAAACGCAGCTTAATAAAGACAAAATCGGTTATTTTAGTAATAATTGTCTGAACAGACACTTTCTACAACACGTAATTGCATGGAGATTCGTATCTTTGAACACTGCCGTTTTCTTCCTTTTCTGTTAATTCTTCAGGAAAAAGTAACTTATGAGAATTTTTCAGACTTATCCTTCACTCGTCGAGCCCGTCACTTACACATATGCGCTAATGCAAGTAGTGGCGATCACGAAAAATACACTTTTTAAAATCGCTCTATTATTGAGGCTATTATCAATATGGTTCCAAAAACTTCATGATATAACTCAGAAAGGATGAAATCTATATAGATATCGAAAAAAATGACCAAAGTCCAAATTAAAAACATTTTTGGATGGTTTGAAGTCGGCACTCACCAGCGTAGTACCACCGCGAAACCCTACACTCGCTGTGCATGGTCCCCGTTTTTTGTCCTCCACTCGCAGTTTTCTTCGGCAAATCGCACCCGGATAAAACCAAGGTGGTCACTTTTTGTGTTTATCATTATTTAGTACACACTTCAAAGTATTTATGAGCGAAATTTCAGCTTCTAGCATAATGGGAAAGTATTTTTTAAATTTTATTAAAAATTCACTGATTTCTATTTATGGCTTCCATAACCCGGAACAAGGCGTGTGATATACCGTTAGAAAGCTCTGTTTGTAAGCTAATTTTTTTCCATTGATCATTTTGAGGTCAGAGGTCGATATCCGGGTGCGATTTAACATTTTGTCCCGCCGCGCCCATATTTTCCATATATTCCCCACGCTTTCCAATAGACCAGTTAACAGCAATGTTTGTAAACATGTTAGGGCCTGGTGTCTTGAACTAGGTCGGCCTGACTGTTACACACTGGGCAATTGTATCTGTTAGAGTTTTATTACTATGGGCCATAACGATTGGCAGGCATGGATTGGCCAGTCAACAAAAGAAAGTGACGAGGATGTTAATGGTCTAAGGAAGGCTGCACTCGGGACCAATCGCGCTTAGGTAGGAGTTGCCCAGATGCCCATGAGAGGACACGTGGGTGATGCGGCCCGGGAAACATGCATTGAATACAGTGATACGTCATGCCGGTGTATGCATGCTGGAGGATGCGGGGGCTTTCGTAAGTTTTTCCAAAACAGCTCTCAGTGAAAGACTCTCATTATTATCACTATTGTTATGGACGCGGTAGGCATAATATGTATATTAATTTGTTTAAAGTGTTTCTTGACATGAAAATAGAGGTGAAATTATCATGATCAAAATTGATTAATTTTGCGTTGCATTTCATGGGCACGGCAGTAACAGGACCTGGCCTGTATTAGATCTCTATCCCACGCACGTAGTACAAGTCAGTTGCATGTATGCAGGGTCGGGAAGTGGCAGGCGTATCGGATAGACTAAGGTCCCGTTGCTGATGTTGTTTGTTATTTCATTCTTTCAAAAGGCGGGGTTTCAATGTTTTTGCGGCAGTTAAAATAAATATTTTTAGCGCTAGTGTAAATATCAAACATGTGCTTCAATCTGATATTTCTTAGATATATAGTGCTATTATAAACCTCTCCATTGGAAAAGTTACATGTACTGTGCCATAAATTCCTGGCCTAAGCTTGTTGATGCAAGACTAGTAAAATCTTAATATGCTGTTTGCGGGACGTCGGCTGGTAATGTTGTTGTAATTTTTTTTTGTTTCATTTACACATATGCCCAATGCACATTACTATACTGTATGCACACCCATTTATACTAACTTTCCACATCCTGCACACCCATGCACCCACACTCAAATAATCACTATTTCACATTCCTGCTTACAAAACCACATGCGTGAACCCAACCCCGGGACCCATGCAAACACTTATACAAGCACATGCATTTTTTTTTGCACCACACACACCCTACCCGCCCACCCACCCACACCACACAACCCACACCATACCACACACGCACACACCACTTACTTAAAGACCTGACCTACCTTTACTTTGTGAATGGTGCCTTAGCCAATTCTCATCAGTCCTGTTTGATATGATGACCTCTTCATGTCCCAATATTTTAAATTCAACTTTACAATTTTAACATAATTTAAACAAAAAAAATGAACCAAACAAATTGATTCATTTGAAAAGTTTTATTATATATATCCAGTGTTACAAAACTCCTTGACACTCCGTGTTTTGTTTTGCTCCTCACAGCTTCCAAGAGCAGGGACACATTTTAATGACCTAAATTACCATCGTGAAATCCCCAAGGTTGAATTTTGCAGTTGTGCAGGACAGGGAAGAACATATGATTTTGATATTAATGTATCAGGCTTCATTAGGCTGTTAGTTTTTGGTTAATTATATTCATTTAATATATTAATGGTTATACAAAAAATAGGAATTTCTTGCATAAAAGCCAAAAAACAATGCATGCAATTTTTCCTCATAATTGAGGGTTCGTTAAGTATGTTAGTTATCATGGGAGTTTTTATTAATTCCCCATATAAAAATGGGAACTAACCCATTATCTTATGGAGTTGAAAACATAGTACTTTGTCAATTTAGACAGAAAACCTTTTGTCTTAATTTCTATGTTTTTAAGTACTTGTGGAGCAAAACACCCTCCAATATAAACCACTTATAATCATTATGTTTTGCAATTTTTTACCTAATATGGTAATTAATATGCAAATAACCCTAAGCTTGAAGAACGTTCGACAATTTTTTGTTCAGGAATCTTTAGCATCTAATTAATGAACTAAGAACCAAATTTCAGTTTTACTGCTTGATAGAATTAATATAATGTGCATTTCAAAAAACCTATAATTTGGTATTCTGTAATAACTCACCATGGGGTTTGTACAGGTTGAAGTTCCACCTGGGTGGGACCATATGCCGCCAATGATTGTGGGTAGGGCTAATCCAAAAAATAGGCATCTTTGGCCAAATTCAAAAGCCTGTTACTCCCCAAAACGATTGGTCCCACTTTCATGAAACTTGTTATTTGATCTGAACAAAGCTAGAAGAAACTACACAGTAAAAACTATTCCTATCCCCGATTCTGACGTGAATTTTGAGTAAGTAATCCTCAAATATGGCCTTTTTTACATGTTTTACCAAAAGACGAAAAAATGCGATTTTGAGCACCTTAAAATTGCCATAACTCCCTCCACACATCTTACCCATTCGAAATAATTTTGGTGTCAATTTGTTTTCTTGTGAAAGACTTTCATTTAAAAAGAATAAAAACAAAGCCTTGAAAAAAACAACTTTCTCTAAAAATCACCTCACTCCTGCAAATTTCAAATATTTTCACTCTGTATGTTGGATAAATCACGTGCTAAGTGTACAATGACAGAGTCATCACAGATATTTTGTAAAGGAAGCAAATTTAAAGGGGATGGCCTGATTAAGGATATGAAGTTTTTTTCATCGGAATAGATTGGCCTTCCTCCAAAACCCCGTCTATATTTCGTGCCAATATTTCAATCCGTTTTTTACGTGAGAGCTAAAACGTGATTTGGTAAGCCCTATTGAGTACTCTGTGTAAAATTAATAGTGGTCGACCAAATGAGCACATTTTCGCTCATAACTCCAAACAAACAATCCTTTGGCTCTAAATTTCACAGTTTAAAATTAAAAAATATTACTTTCTTTCTGATATCAAAAGATTGACCACCGCTTCCATAAAAATCTCGGGCTTCTTGGAACGAGGCTATTAGCATTAGGCGATCGGACTCCAGGGACCTTTATTTCTCTCAAATAATATGCAGCACTGGATTGATTGTAGACCACCGAACCGAAAACGTTTAGAAGGTTTATTGGCAAAAAAAAAAAACAAGTACAAAAGAAAACCGCAAATTATTCATTGTTTTGACCTTGTCTGCTATCGCCCAGGTTGCCGCATTCACAGGCCAAAGGTGTGCCGTGGTTGACATTGATGCAATCATGACAATACTTATTTCTGCGATTTTACCTAGCCTGGAGATTTAATATTGTCAATACCTGTCAATATTATAAAACATGTAAATGGTATGATACCTAAACGGTGTGGTACGACTACCAGTACCTACTCGTAATTCTGATGGACAAAGGAAAGTGAAAGCCAGACCACTGACACCTGCACATACACGGTCGCTCATCGGGAGTCTAAATGATCTCCTTGATTGACCTGGGAAAAGCCTGTTGCCAAATTTTATGAATACGTTACTTTTCAGTGGGGTAAAACATTCAGAGGCAAGAATCTCTTCAATTTCAGTGTAGTCTCATCTAGAAGGGGACCCTCGTTCTCCTCACTGACGGAGCCACCGACGCTGTAGCGCTAGGCGCTCCCGCTCGGTAGCTAGTCACAGGGAGGGGGTGGACACATGAAGGACCGAGGGTCCTTCTGGATGGACTAATTCATGTGAGCGGCAGAATTTTTTCGAGTTAAAGCGCCTCTCGCTCGGTATGAACACAACACATCAACCAAGTGTGCGATTGTAACTATGATGGTTTGGCGGGGTGATTTTTGACAAAAAACACATTTTTGGGCTACAATTAGAGAAAATCATGATTTCTTTTCATGGTAAGTAGCCCTAGGTAAGAGGTTGCTCTGGTGCGGGCTTTTTCCGCTACGATAGGTCCCCCACTATCCCTCCGCTCCGGACGACGTGCAACGCTAGCGTGAACGAGCTAATGGTAAAGTAAATGCAACTATATATTTTGAAACTTTTGAGCCTGCATCCCGTAATTTTCTGTTTCTGCAGGTTAATTTTTGGCTAAAATCAGGGAAATTGTACTTTTGTTTTGAAATGGACAAAGCATTTTTTAAACAGATACAATCATTTATCGTGGACAGGGTTTATAAAGCTAAAACACTTGTAGTAAAGGCTGACTCAATAGATTTCACCCCACTTTTCAAAACAAAGCGGGGTTTTTGCATAATGCATGTCCGTAAACTAATTCTAACTGTGTTAAATAGCTAAGCCCAAATCGAATCCTTCATATAAAATCACAACTTTGTTAATAAAATTCCCGGATCCGGAATTGTTGTTTTACACAGTATCCTGGCAGTATTATCTACAAAAATGTTTACTGCATGACGAAAAATTCCCATTCGCCTCAAACTGGAATTGAGCATTTTAAGGTGACTCTCGTGAATTCCAGTTGCTATTTTTCAGTTGTTGCAACAACAAGTTAAGTTCCAAAATCTCTGAGTCACCCTCAAATACCAAAAGGGCAAATGCCAGTTTTGTCAAAAATTTATACAAATAATAAAATTTTACATATTCATGTCCAATACCCTGAAGATTTGCTCGTACATTTTTAATAGTCATAATTGATAGATAATTGATGGTCTATACCGGCCAAGCTTTCTGCCTTATAGAATTCTCAGATAAGTTACTGAATTGGCTGCAGGACTACCTGCGCGAACGACCGCCCCTTTCGGGAGGCATCCAGCAAAAAGTCGATTAATGCAGGTGTCATGTGGCGGCGCACGGGAGGCAAGGGGGGCGTTTGCCCACCCCAAATTTTTTTCCTTGTCCCCCCCACTAGGTCCCCCCCCCCACCCGGCCGAAAGAAAAAATGTATGGATTTTTTGATAAAATTCGGGCTATTTGGGGGCAAAAACACCAATTTGGGGGGAAATCCGCGATTTGGGGCCATAAAAAATTGGTTTAAAATATCCAACGTATTTGATACTTTGCCAAAAAGTTCAATCTTTTCCCCCCCTGTCCCCCCCTGTCCCCCCCCCCCCCCCCAGAAAAAGAGGTCTGGCGCCAACACTGGCAAGTGTAAACACAAGGCTCAATCTTGGCCCTCTTCTTTTAATATTCCATGACGATATCCCAAGAAGAATCCTAATCCATCCATCATACCGCCAGTCGATGCGATTGTCACACTCGCCTATTTCAAATTTCAAAGAGACCAGATCCAGCTGCGGCCATAAGCATTTGCAGGAATCGAGTCTGCGAGCAACTTCATGGAATGTGCTATTTTGAACTGCCAAGTTGTAAAATGTAACAATATAAAAAACGAGACCATCCAAGCCTCATTTCTTGGAACAACAGTGCGAGAGGTCGACAGAGTCGATTTACTTGATCTCCAAAAATCAGTAAGGACACTGTCCTTGAGTCTCGTGATACCAATATATGGACTATTATCAAACTGCCTGCAGTTAGAAGCTGTTAGCGACTATGATTACTTTCACTCCGTCGAAAAAGCTGTAGCTGCACCCTATCTTGAGAACACTCAAAGGGCTGTATATAAATTCATGGTTTTGATAATAATAATAATGATAATTTATAAAGCGCACATATCCGTCAAAGAAAGGCGCTCAAGGCCCAAATACAATATAACTTAACAATTTAACATCCCAAAACCATATTAAAAAGATATAGACATCAAACATTTAAAAATTACACAAAACATATGAAATGATAAAATGATGCATTATAATATACACACATAATATAAGACATCATGAAAACACTAAATACAATCGAAAATATTAAACAGTACAAGTTTTTAAAGCATGTCAAACAGATATGTTTTAAGATTTTTCTTAAATTGCATCAGGGGTAGTGGACGACGATTGATGTGAAGGGGAAGCTCTATACAGATACGTGTGCTGCACATGAGAAAGGATATCCCCCCGAGGAATGATAGATTTTGGAACAACCAGATAATTTTATTAGAAGAGCGACCAAGTTTCGTGAGGGATTGTATTGGCTTAATAAATCATCATATATGCCGGGCAAACCCATGTAGGATTAAAAACAAAAAGCATCAATTTATATAATCCTGTAGTTCACAGGTAACAGTGCAATTCACGTAAAATTGGAGTCCATGTGCAGTGAATTTTCGAGAGAGGGTAATAAAACCCGAGCAGCTGAGGTTTGTACGCGCTGAAGACAATTTATTTGAGTTTGGGAGACCAAATAAAAGCTGAATGCTCATCTAAGCGTGAGGTCACAACAGAGTGAATTATTTGTTTTGCAGCATGAGCATTAAGATATTTTCTGATTGTTACGGTGTACGGGATATGAAATGATATGGAGCGAACAATATTAGAAACATTTGGGATAAGCAGCGACATAGAAGAGTCAAAAATGGTACCAAGCGTACGAGCATGCGCTGCTGGAGAATTATTGATTCGCCAATTTGTATATGAGGAATTGAAACCTTTGAAGTTGTTGATGAGATACAATTAATAAAACTCTGTTTTGCATCATTTCGTTAAGAAAGTATCTTGCATCCATGCATTGGATCTCTGTATATACCATGATGCAATACGTCAATGCCCTGATCACGCAAAATGCTCTGAAGGTTTAAAAGAAAAATATAATGAGTATCGTCAGCGTACACATGGTAACTGAAGATCATGTTGGCAATGGATTGTCATGAACAGGAAGTGTGTAAACTGTCAACCACAATGGCCCAAGAACTGAACCTTGTGTAATGAAAAATCATGGTGACTGGATTTGACGAGGACCTATTTATGCGGACTATTGTGGTCTATCATGTAAATAAGACCGGACACCATTTTAAAGCGTTACCGTGGACACCGAGATATCATGAGTTCTTTTGAGCAAGATATTATGGTCAACTGTGTCAAAAAGCGGACGCTAAGATCTAAAAGGACTACAGCAGTGACCCGTCCCCCTCCGGTCCATGGACATAAAATATCATTTTGAAACA
>JAMKCH010045262.1:0-70069 GCA_023653785.1 Ophioderma brevispina | reverse complement strand
TAAGCATCCGCCAGTGAGCTCATTGAATATAGAGAGCAGTGCGATCTCTAGCCTTTTATTAATCTATCTCTATGTTCTAGTTATCACATTATGAAATCAAATTTGCTCATCCTCCAAGTACACAGTTCATAGAGCTGTACGTGTACCAATTAGCTGACCTTGTGTACTCTGGGTATCCCGAGAATGAGAGGGTACCTTGGTGACTTTTGAACTGTGCCACTGGATTTGTGACTTATTATCTTGGCTTGTTGTTTTGGCTCACTCAACAAAACCTAATCATGTACTGACATGTAATAAACTCATGTCTGAATAGTCGAGAGAGTGGCACTGAGACTTTTAATAAGGTATTCCAATAAATGCAAACAATTAGTGTTTTGCAATCATTAGGCTCCTTGATGACTATCATTGCCAAAGGTATGAACCTTAAAGGCTGATTCAGATTTCCTGTGGATGGCACCCTCAATTTTTTTTACAAGTTTTTGCATATACATAATGCTTATCCATACTAATCACTGTGTGAAATAGTTAAGCTCAAATCGATCTCCTTCATGGAGAAAATCACAACTTTGTAATAAAACTCAGGATCCAAAATTTTGTTATATCTTATGGTACACAACCAATTTCTTCATGGGAGGACCTTTGAAGTACCTGTTAACTGTTAAGTAGCCACAGAGTACCCACCCGCATGGGTATCACATCGCCGGCTGCAAAAGTGGGGGTAATCATCCACCTAGGTACACACGCAGTAGCTTAACCACAAGTCAATCCATGTGGGAGTACCTGCATGGGTACTCCCATGCAAATGAGCTTTGAGTAATTTAATCCATTGTTTAACATTTTGGTCACATATGTTATGTTTTTACACAAAATGTCATATATAGGGGGTTTTGGTGATGCTCAACTCAAATATAGATGTTACTAAGCTTGAAAATGATCAGAAAGTCGTAAACAACAATGGAATGTTTGACGCCCTCTATGGTCCAAAGTGCTGCCTACTAGGCAGCTAGTAGGGGAGTACCTGTGAAGGTACTCCTGAGAAGTAGCTTCAGAGGTACTCCACTACTGGTGGCTTACATGGGTACCTGTCAGTCACCTAGCAGGCAACTGCAGAGTACACTATAGGATGGGTACTACTAAGTAAACATAGCTGCTATCCACCCAGTGGCTTGTGTACTTCGCAAGTACTTAGTTGTAGATACTGCATCAATAATGCATCAAGGGGGTACCCTTGGAGTAGAGCTAAGAGTACACACAGAGTAGCCTAAGCTCTGGGTTACACTGTGAATAGGAATCTTGCTGTGTACTCTTATATTGTTAAAGATGTTTACTATATACATCAAAATTTAAAATCTGATTCATCTGTAACCTTGAAATTGAGCATCTTTAGTTCTAGTTGACTATTTTTAATATGCCAAAAAAATTGTTTTGAAATTTTTGAGTCAGCCTTTTACTGATTGTATCATCAGACTTACTTAACAAGGAGGTCCATCAAACTCGGTTTCCATTCAGTTTATAATCTGTCACCCTATGTCTTATTCCTGGTTCCTATGATAGAGGAAAGAACAAAATATTTAGTTCTATATCCCTTTTTTGGGAAAAGCAAAAACAAACACAACAAAAACTAACAATAACATTTTTGGGTTCCTCAAATGCCAGTGATCGTTTTTTTAATTGGATGGCAAATCTTACTCTACTTGCAAACATCAGAGTTCCTTTGCTTTAGTGATGGTTTTTTACTCTTTAAAAATAAACATTGACAGTAAGGGATTAGCAGCGATAATGCATAGAAATCGAAAAAAGGTGAATGCTTTTTAAACTTCTAAATCAGAAATGAGTGTGTACAATTCCAATAACTGCTTTTAATGTAGAAACAAACACCAAATCAAGGAAATAACTGGAGTATTGAGAAATTTGGGGGTAGAACCGTCTCCCACCAAATAGACCTACAGCGATGGAGTCTCAAAAATCGTACACTAAACCGCTGATGTGATTTACACCAGTACAGAATAAACAAAATATCAATCAGTTTGTGTTTGAGTTCAAACTGTATTGAGCATATTCCAATATCATGCTGCAATCTGTGATATCACCGGGAACAGCTTTTCGAGCTCAAGTCTGGAATTTAAGATTGCGCACTTATATAAACAGTATCTGATAAAAAGTACTGCCTTGTCTTTAATACACGTTTCATGCCAACCACGTGCCGTTATGTTCGCATATCACTGGCAGTAACAAAAATATAACATATGAATTTGATGATTTTTTTCGATTTTTGGATTAGCAAATCGCTGCTATCCCTTTAAGAACCAAAAAAAGCATTTTAAGATAAAGCTATTCCTTTACAGGTTGGCTTGCATTCTTTCATTCTGCAGTCTACTCCACTCCATGCATGTGCATGCCAAACCAAGTTTTGCAATAAAAGGTGCCAGTACAATCTACTTGACAGAAAAACATATTAAAGCATAATGTTTTGGTCTTTTAATTTGAAAAAAAACAGTAATGCTGGTCTATGCCTTGGCCAGAACAGTCATCATTTTGGTTGAGTCTTTGACTGTGGACTTGCCTTGTCAACTGTCAGATTTACTTTTTCTTTCTTTTTGACCTACAGTAGATATTAACAAATCTTTCCTCATGTATGAAGCATGAAAACATTTCAAGATATAAGACTTCAAGTGATAAATTTCCTGAAGGAGGCTGATTCATAAATATTATTTTAAACTGTCCTTTTTAATCACTGTTTATTTAATGTTGTTAATATAGAATTACCAAAATAAAATAGTCATTTTATTGCATTTTGTGTTAATGTCTTGTAAAATATTTGATATTTTAAGTAACAACGATGTGTTGCGTTGTTGTTCACGGACAGAGATTCCAGAAAGAAGCACACCCCCAATTTTTTTCGAACCCGGCTTTTTTTCATCATTTGGAATGCTTTCCAATGCATTAGATTACATCTGAAGTGAATAATCCCGAAAACGCCGTCTTTATAATGTAATAATCTGATATTTAAGTACTTCTTCCGTGCACGACAGAAAGTCACAGCACGGTGGTTCTATGGGGACAATTTACGGATAGTCACAGTTCAAAACAAGGTTTGCTGTTTTCTTTTGTACTTGTTTTTGGTCCCAATAACCTTCGAACGTTTCTTGGTAAGGTGGTTCTACATTCGATTCTTTGCATTTTGAGAGAAATTCGTATCCTAAAATAATCTCCTCCTGTCACTTTAAATAACAATACCTTACCTTGCCTTCCATCGTGTATCACTCCAGTATTTGCAAAACATTTTTGTTCACATTTGCAAAATTGAAGCACACATGGATAAAAAAAATCTGTGTTTGCTGTCCCTGCTAGTTAACGCACTTCACGCTGACATATGTTCGATTCTGTTTGAGAATTCCAGCCAGTGTAACTTCTGTTATCCTCTGAACTGTAAACTGTATGAGAATTACTTGCCAATTGGTCTGATTTCTTTGGGCCAATCAGCAACATGGTAAAATCGTGGTAGGGCTAAAGAGGGCTAGAGCTTAAATATATAAAAACTGCATTTCAACTGGTTTATTTAAATGACTATATGATATGATCAGCCAACTAGCAATGCTCTATGAAAGGCATGCGGGGAGTGTTTTTATGTGGAATTCTTCTTGTCTGTGGTTTTAAGGCTTCAGTTAATGGCTACATCAGAAATAGGTGGCAAATACTGTGGGATTCATTCCCTAATAATAAAATGCATGCTTTTCAACCAACTGTTGGAGCTGCTGGCAGTTCAGGTTTGATTGGACGAAGGGACGTTAAACTTTAATACTCACTCACTCTTGTCTGTGGTGCTGTTCCACAACCACAGGTAGTGTCCTGATCTGCTTCCAGGTAACCCCACTTCTGCAAGGAAACCTTAGAACGGCTGATTCTGGTTCTCAATCTGTTGAGACATCGCCATTCAACCCATTATGAGGAGTCAGCTCCTGCAGGTGGAAGATGCTCACCAGGTTCAATACCAATAAGATTACTTAGTTGATGGCAAATCTTTCTTTAGTTTCTTTCCACAAGGCAACTCTCTTAAACTCCTTATAGACTGTTTCAAGGGGTGGGACTTCGCTTAAGAAACTCTCTCTGGATTTAAGGCGGTTAGCAGCTGGAGTAGGTCTGAACATAGGGTGCTTCACATTAGATACTTGGCAACTACGCTCTTTCATGCTCGCTACATATGTCTGGTGGAGCAATAGAGGTCTTCCACCTTTTGGATTAGCGGCCATCTTGACAGGAATAGCAAAGTCCATTCCAAATTTCTGGAGACTTTCTAAATCTAAAGAATGGCATGTATCTTGGATATGTATGCATAAAAGTATGGGTCTCACTTTGAATAGCACAAGTACTTTGAGGTCTGGTATTAAATTGATCTGAATGACGAATACTATGGGAACTAACACCTTTTGTTATAGGTTATGCATGAGTGAGGTGAAAGACCTCTATTCCTTCAAGGATGTATAAGTTCTCCATTGGAGTTAGGTGAAGACATCCTGTGATAAAGGGGGCAGGAGGCATTTAATGCTGTATAAAGCTTGTTGGCATGGGTTGATCTTTCCCATACAGAGCAGGCATACTATGCACATGAGTACCACAGGGCAAGTGCCGTCGATCTTAGGGTATGGGGGAGCACCCCATCTTGTGCCAGTGAGATTATTCAAGATGTTATTGTGTGTAAAGTATACTCTTCGTCTTCAAGACGTGGGTCTTATAAGAGTGAGTGCGGTCCAAGGTAACGCCAAAGCAGACAGACCAGGTTACTTTAAGTGTGATCTTTTTGGGCTTCTTCCTGCACTTACCATTTAAAATCAGTTGGTGGGCAACTTGGTTGGGTGTAATATTTGGCTGCTGTGGCGGCTCTGTTGGATCCCCTTGAAGCTTTCGGATGGTAGCCAATGCTTTCTTGCTAGTATGGGTCATATCGGTGGATTCAATTAAGGTATTTCCTTAGGCTTGGAGATCCCCTCTGCACTTCCTATGTTAAAAAGGCACTGTTTTGTCTTACTGCAGCATTAACATGGATACCGATTGGTCAATGTTGAATTAGTGGAACAGGATCGAGAACAATCTTGCAACACAAGTCTAACAACAGGCACTTTAAAATGATAGCGGCAGCTTAGGGTCGTGAAGGAGACGTAAATGTTGTCTGTCTAACCACTCTTCGACAGCTTGTTCGTTTTTATTGGTTCATTGTAGCTCCATTGGGTAATATGGCTGTTGAAATTGCTAATGAAGAAATGAGGGTTTGGTGAAATTCACAAGATTGAATTTCGGGTGCCTGGAAATATTGATGGAGGTTTGTAGACAAAGCTGAGCTCAAATGGTGAGGACTGGTTGTAAGCAGACACTAAGGTTGGTTCTACAACGATGCCTGTTTTCACATCTATAGCGCTTTCATGCTCGCTACATATGTCTGGTGGAGGCATATATGTCTTCCACCTTTTTGGATTAGCCGGCCATCTTGACAGGAAAAAGGCAAAAGTCCCTCTTCCAATTTCTGGAGACCCTTTTCTAAATCTAAAGAATGGCAATGTATTTGTAATGTGCATAAAAGTATGGGTCTCACTCCTCAACTTGAAATAGCACAAGTACTTTGAGCAGGTCTGGTATTAAATTGATCTGAATGACGAAAACGAATACTTAGGGAACTAACACCTTTTTTATAGTTTGCATGAACGTGAGGTGAAAGACCTCTATTGGTCCTTCAGGATGCATAAAAAGTTCTCCATTTGAGTTATGTGAAGAACAATCCTGTATAAAGGGGGCAGGAGGCATTTTAAATAAAAAAATGAATTGCTGTCATAAAGCTTGTTGGCATGGGTTGATCATTTCCCATACAGCGCATTCAACTCTGGCCATGAGTACCACAGGGCAAGTGCCTTCGATCTTTATGTATGGGGGAGCACCCCAGTCTTGGTGCCAGTGGAGTTTTTATCAAGACTGTATGTGTGTAAAGTAAACTCTTTCTTCGTCTTCAAGACGTGGGTCTTATAAGAGTGAGTGCGGTCCAAGGTAACGCCAAAGCGACGAGACCAGGGTTAACTTTAAGTGTGATCTTTTTTTGGTCTTCTTCCGCACTTACCATTTAAAATCAGTTGGTTGCAAACTTGGTTGGGTGTAATATTGGCTGCTGGGCGCCTCGTTGGAATCCCTTGAAGCTTTCGGATGGTAGACAATGCTTTCTTGCTGTTATATCGTTGGATTCAATTAAGGTATTTCCTAGGCCTTGGAGATCCCCTCTGCACTTCCTATGTTAAAACAAAGGCATGTTTTGTCTCTACTGCAGCATTCACATGATACCGATTGCGGTCAATTTGAATTAGTGAAACCGGATCGAGAACACTCTTGCACACAAGTTAACACATGCACTTAATGATAGCTCAGCTTATAGGTCGTGAGGATAACCTAAATGTTGTCTGTCTAACCACTCTTCGACAGCTTGTTCAAGGTTTTTATTGGTTCATTTAGCTCCATTGGGTAATAATGCTGTTGAAATTGGCTAATGAAGAAATGATGTTTGGTGAAATTCCCAAGATTGAATTTAGGGTGTCCTGGAAATATTGATGGAGGTTTGTAGACAAAGCTGCGCTCAAATGGTGAGGACGGTTGTAAGCAGACCCTAAGGTTTCGTTCTACACGATCCTGTTTTTTCACTCTATGCACTTCCATGCTGTCGATGTGGTGTCTCGGTGGCAAGGACTCATTCCTGGTATGGTTGAATGATGATTGTCAGTTCCCCCTTGGGCCTCCTGCAAACTATGACATTGCATTGGAGATTGTTGCTCATGTCAGCAGTGATGTTACTTTTTTTGCATTACTAAAAACCCCCCTCCTCATTCAATGAAGCTATAGTCAACTTTTCAAGGCAGACCTTATTGAAAAGGGCCGCCATGTGCTGGCCTCTCGTCATGATATGGGAATACTTGAGAATTATGTTGTGAAAAAAAACAGTGTTTGGTCTGATGTAGAGATTCACTACTTCACTGGCAAGCGTTACTACTGACAGGGCAGACACAGGACTTCGCTACCTCCCCCCCACGGAAGGTCTATCGTGAACATTTCACATACCATCAAAAGGAGTCATAAACAATTTCATATTTGACATCTTAAGCTTGAAAGCAGGACCGGTTTTCAGTGTGATAAGATTATATACATTCTTACAGAGATTTATGTTTAGGAGGCCAAAAAAACAATAGTTTTTGTCTCAAACTGATGAGTGGCTTGAAAGTAATGCGGTATGGCGGTCATTTTTTTTTTTTTGTGGTGTAATTCAACTCGTGTGCTGGCATAAATAGCAATGTGAATGCACCCACTGATCAGCCAACTTTCATCAACTTTCACACACCCCCGTGCGTGTACATCCACCATGGTAAATCAGTCGTATCGAAGTCTGCAGTCATGGCAGTACAAACACAGCGATTTCCTTCCTCAGATCCACACATGGATTTCCCCCCCAAACACGATTTCAATTGGCAATACTTTAAGCGTTTTTGTTTCTTATCAGTTTTGTGGAAGATCCATTTGTTAAGTTGCAGATTCACCTTTAATCTTTGCACGAATAACGGTATCCATCGCTACTTTCCGAAGCACATGTATATACGCGACGTTGCAATAGACCTATGACCCGCACACCAGTAATAACCTGTGTTTGAATGCGCGATTTTGAACTGAGGCGGCAAGATTTTGCAAGGAATCAAATCAGCAATGGTTGCACATCGATAAAACTTTAATATTAATGAATGCTTGGGGGTCATCAATTTGGTTTTGCTATATTGCACTCTAAACAGCCACTTTAGTGCATTCTCCACCCGTGTTCGAGCCTGCCCACTTTACCTGTAATAAATTGCATTTATTTGGTGGTGGAGTGTTTTCCTTCAGCACGCTGGTGCGCCAGTCGTACGTGCTTGCACTCCGTCAACAAAAACTATCAGTTCACGGTCGCCGAGAGTCGGCAGATTTGCGTGAATCGCGCATTTTCACAATTTCAGTTTTTTTTTTAATTGAATTAAATAATTATGACTTTTTTAAAAAAAAAAAAAAGATACAAAACAAAACCAAAAAAAACAACTAGTATCATCAGTTAAGGTATTATGCCATATATTGACAATTGCATAATCTTAAATCGGCGCCATTTTGAATTTTTATGCAAATTAACTGTCAACATGACACCCAATGCTATCAGGTCAATGCCCAATGAGTTGGAGGCAAAGAAGTGTGTTAACAAGTGCTTGAAACTACTAAATATTACGACGTTTTCACACTTTAATGAGAGTAAGTTCATCATTTTTTTGAGATCGCTATAGAAACGATATATTGTTGTAAAGCTCAAAATGTTAAGGAAGACAAATATGGGCAACTTGTAGGTGCATATACAGGGTGCCACAAGTGTCATCTAAGGTGGAAAAGTGAAATTTTGATGTTAAAAGTACAAAATTTTGTGGCAGTCTAATTTGTTACCCTCAATTAACATCATAGCTTAAACTTTTGTAATGAGTCAAAAATGAAATGCCACATAAATAACAACAAAATGAGATGTTTATCTTATCGTATACATTGGCGGGTCCAAAGATATACAACAAAAAAACTGCAAAGAAAGCCCCACTATCAAAAATCCTAGACTTTAACACATGCCCGCTCCGTAGGCACCTCATCCATAGGCACCCCACCCTCTCTGACCCCCAACTGACCTTAAAAAAATTATGGACCACTCAAAAGTAAAGATAGTCACCAAATGAATCTGCTACCATATCACAGCTAGATAAAAATCCCTTTAAAATGAAATATAATCCCTGAAACCTAACTTGGTTCTTATGATACAATAAAACATATTTGTGAAAAGGTAATGCACACCCCATTTTGTATACCCCAACTCATGGCACATGACCATACCCAATACTAATTTATTCCTTGACCCTGAAAACATATGGTTAGACACAAACCATGAAGTACACGCATTAAATCTTGAGTTATGTACAAAAAATGTCAAAATGGCATCCCATTTTGAATTTTATATATGCAAATTAACTGTTAAGTTGACCTAATTCTATAACTAATGATCTAAGTGTATTCCTTAACCCTGAAAACATACGTATAGACACCAAGAATGAAGTCATTTGTACAAGCCTTAAATCTTGAGTTATGTACATACAACGGTTAAAATGGCACCCATTTTGAAATTTATGCTACTTAGAGAAGGAGGAGGGCACATTTCCCCTAAAACTTAGCTTTGGGGACCGGAAGATTTGGAATCACATAAATTTCCTTAGAAAGTGTTTCAATTTTCGTTTTTACTCAAATGCCTTCGACTAGTTGGCCTTTTTGAAAAAAATGGAACCAGTCTAATAGTAAATCAAACACTTATTTATCAAGATGCTATTCGGCTTATTCACCTCAGTTGTGATATATTACATTGTAAGCATTCCAAAAAAAACACCACGGATTCGAAAAAAATAAGTCTTGCACATATGGACCAAACTTATACTTGGTCAGAAAACCACTGGCCCAAGACTGGATATAGGGTGTACATTGACTTCTAATGGCCACAATGTGACCTTTAACCCCCATTTCATACCGTGATGGCAGGACAACACTTGAATTCCTGGGAATGCTGTATTGTGTCGTCTGCAAGAGGGCACATAGGGATGTTTTGGCAGTGTGTGTGTGGTTGATGAACGCCGTATGCGTAGTAAAAGTAAACACTAAGCATAATTGCGTGCTGTTTCCACATACGTGCAACATTACATTTTCATGGGATTTGCATTTGATGGTCAGTGGGGCCGGGCATTGGGGTAAAGGGTAGTTGGGTAGTAGTGCCCCACAAGTTCCCCTCTCAAGAGTGGGGTCATCAAAGGTCATCTAGAGTCATTTGCGGTCCTTTTTGGGGGGGTTTGGGTCTCACTTTGGTTGGGTAGGGTTGTGTGGCCGGGGTTTGAACCAATACCCCTAAAATATAACAAAAAATCAGGGGGTAGAAGACCTGCTCGCTTTGGGCATGGGGATTTCCAAAAAGGTAACTTGTGGATGGAATTTTCTACGTGCATTTACTATGTCAGTCTCTGTCTCAGGTGACATAAAAATCAACTCTTATACCTTCGTTCAAAAGATCTTAGATAATATCATGATAAATTGGGAAATCGGGAGAGGTAGTGGATTAAACTCGCTGAAAAACAGTTGTAATTTCAAAAAGGGTCATTACGGTTTAAATATTTGTGAACAGGCCTAGTCTTAAGTCAAGTCTGTGTTAACCGTTCGATATTACAGTAAGAGCGCCCTCCTACGATAAGTCTTTGAAAAAGGGACTAGCACCCGGAAGTTAATGCTGTTTTGAATTTGCGGTTGCTGTTAGGTTGGCATTGTCCCTCCCCCCCGCCAAAAATGAAGGATTTGCTACCCGTCATTATACCTGGCTTGGTGGTGGAGGGTTTTGGGGAAGGCCAGGCAGAAAACTAAAATGTTAAATATATTATTTTCAGCCATTCTGGCAGCACTATTTTCACCACTAGTGGTTTGCACGCATTATTCATACCTGATTGAACATTTGCAAAAAATCACTTGCAACAGAAATGGCAACCCCTTTCAATACCAATTTGCAGAGAAAGGGACTAATCAATATGCAAATTGTTTTAAAATGCAACCCTTCTCGGCCCCACATCCCCGTACCCCTTTTCCACTAAGCACCCCCCCCCTGCCCCCCGGGGTTGAGTCATGGCCCAAAACTCGTCCAAATTCTCAAATTGCCTGGTATAAAAACCAACCATCCACAATAATATTTCTGCAATTTTTAATGACACTCGATACAATGTCCTTGGTAGTTTCCCACGTTGGTGACCTCATGTGACCTTTGGTCCCCATTCACAAACTGCGACGCAGGCGACACCTTCAGTCACATGAACGCTGTATTTTTTTATCTTAGGGTATTTATTAGTCTTGTCAAAATGACTCCGGTTTTAAAGAAATCGTGGGATGGGGGGGGAGGTGAAACTCGGAGAGGTTCGCAGAACAGACAAAGTTGGTTGGTCCTTCTTTTAGGCTGATAGTAACCCGGTAGTTATGTTTCCATAGAGTAATAAAGTTTCAGGTTTTTTTTCCCTGTAACACAGTACTAGGTATCTATGTATTATGTCACAATCCGTGAAAGTGACATTCAGTTAATATCTAGTTGAGCATAACCTCTTTATCAGACGTTCGTCTGTATATTGGTTTTTTTGCTTCTAGATTTACGGACGGCCGCAAACCCCCCAAGCTCAAAAGTTCATTGATACTAATGCTGCATTTATGAGCACTTTTTGTGTATTTCAGTTCCTAGGCCACCTTGTTATAATAATCTGGGATCCTAATATTTGATTAACAATTATCTTGTTTGATTACCAAAAGATTGTTGCCCGTTGTTTTTTGGAATTATTTTAATTAATTTGCAAGTAGGCTCTGTGTACAAGTCTGTATTGCTGTAATCTATTTTGATTCTTTTGGGTGAGTTGCTCTACAAGTTTTGAACGAGGCTTCGCGCCAATCGTCTAGAAAGACTTTTAAAATATTGATAAAAGGCCTATGCGTCTTGTAGCCTGTTCCAAAGAACACCTGTAACTCTTTGCCAATGTTTTATCCCCCTGGCTTGAAAGCAGAGAGGGATATTCGAGGGTTGTGGAATGTCCGGATGTAGGTATGTGTAATGTGTGGTGTTTCCAGTTTTTGTGGTTTTGGTTAGGTTTTCGTTTTTCGTGTCTCCTTCGAAAGTTTAAGTCTTATTTAAACCAGACTTGGAATTAAGGTGTAATAGGGGCCTTCAATGTGTGGGATTTATGTCAAATGTCATGGACCAAGGTCAAGGTCATCTGATGTCATGTTCCAGACGCCATCTTGCCAGGGGGATGGCGCAAGTTTCACTTGCTGTTTTTTAATTATTAAAACACTAACCATTTCTTTTAAAAACCAAAACTATCCAGAACTCTTACTGTGAAGACAGAAGTTATTTTTAAAGGGATTTGCAATGTATCTTGCAAAATGAAACGGGAATCACTTCCTCCTCTCTCTCCCAGCCTGAACATTTTATACAGAGTGTCCCAAAATAAATGCAATCCTCGCAGGTCGATCTTAATTGTCAAAATTACTGATAATTATTTAAATTTTTATAACATTCTGAATGACTACTTTTTCGTACATCCTGGCCAAGTTTTGTCTGATACGGTTCACTAGTTTGGAAAACAAAGGCTATAATTATGTAACCCGCCTGTCAAATTACCCATTCCAAGTTTGCCTTAGATCGTTGAAAAACTGTTCACGCTTGAAAAGTGAATACAATGTCTTTCATCAACTACAAAAATCTCCTGTACTACTCTGTCTGTTTTTAAAAAATAATAGCTTAACTATTTGTCATTGCTTGTTTTATTATATCCACGGTCTTTTTCGTCTGTGGGCCGTATTTTGCTCTCCTCTATTTAGAATAGTACCTTAGCGACTTGGCCAATTTATCTCCAGCGGGTCTGACGAATCCGCGTGAATAATGTAATTGGCAGCGGAGGGATTAAATACAAATGATGGAAATGGTTTGGGTGATATAATTTCAAAATTGTTTTAAAAAATGTGAAATGTGGCGAGAAATCTCTGTACGGCCCTATCCTTTTCTCACACAGTGTTCAATTTCATCTGATTTTTTTGGCTTCACTTTTTTTAGAACAAAAGGCGAGTACGTAGTAAGCCACAATTTAAAGGGTGCTTGTCCGATTCATGTGTACCGTGTTCCTACTTGAATATGAGAGCCTGCCCTTGCACATACACCCATCAAGTACCTGGAAACCCATTTGGCGTTTTGATGGTAGCGCAATAATGCATGTTGCATCCCTATTCAATACTGTACTAATATTGATGGTTAACCACTAACGGCGGTTTGTGTTTATATCTTGGGAAAATGAAATGCATTTGAGGGCTCAAATTTCAGGACGACAATAATGCGAAAATACGGTCCTTTTTTTTCATCTGATATCAAAATCGACACTACTTTCCGGTAACCGGGTGGAGGGGGGTCCCAAAGACAATCTGAACAATCACCTTTAACCACACGTTTGACTGTGAATACACAATCAAGCATGCTTAAGTACGCAGGTGCTTGGTTTTTGTTTTTTCTCCTGTCTCTTTCTTTATCCTTACTACTTAAGTTTGCTTCAATTAACCCAGTATAACCTTGTAAACTAAATATTTTAATATTAAAAACATTTAAAGACAACATGTCTTTGACAAATAAGGGAAATGGTCTCTGTTCACAATGACAACTGATATTGTGTTTGATGTAACTCAAGTTTGGTTTTCAGTGGTTTATTTGTGTTGTTTGTTGTGGCTATCAAATGGTGAATATTATATCATATGATCTTCAACATCCATTCATACCATTTCCATTCATTTGGTATTTAATCCCCCGCTGCAATTTGCACTATTCACGCGGATTTATCAGACACACTGAAGATAAAACATTTAAGTTTGGCCAAGTTGCTTTTCTCAATATGAATAGAGGAAAATACTGCACAGACGATAAAAGACCGTGGATAAAACAATAACGACAAATATTTTAGTATTTTTTTAAACAAAAGACAGGATTAGTAGCAGGAGAATTTTGTAGTTAAACGAAGACATTTTATTCAACTTTTCAAGGTGAACCTGCTTCAACGATCTAACGCAAACTTGTAATGGGGTAATTTGACAGCGGGTTACATAATAGCCTTTGTTTTCAAAACTAGTGAACTGTATCAGACAAAAATTGGACATAATGTACGAAACAAGTTCCTCATTCAAAATATGTTATAAAATTTGAATAATTCTCAGTAATTTTGAAATTACAGCACCAACTGCGAGGATTGCATTTATTTTGGGACACTCTGTAGAGACCTTATCTCGTTTGGATTTTATCTTGCTTGTTTGTATGTCGTACTACAGAGACCAAAACTCTAATTTTAATACTTGGATCTCATTTTGTTTGTTGTACTTTGTACTAAGGATGTTCCACCGTATGAGTTTGTGCCACCGTTGCATATAGTTGTATATATATATATATATCTATACTATATACATACTGAAGCGGAATAAAGCGTGTCAACCATTGCATTGCACCCGTTTTGTTTCGCAAAAAGGTAAGACAGTAGTAGGTACCTATTCAATTGGTTTTGTCTTATTTTTCTACGTGTTAGTGTGTTTGGCTCTCTGTTCGTTTTTTTTTTATTTTGTTAAGATAGTGCGAAGTTCGATAATTTTGTATGAGAAGGAATAGCGTGGATGTATATACTTCTGGCACTACTATATAATAAGGTGGCGTTGTGGTGCACCAATTTCATCATTCTGCTGTCCTCTAAATTATGTAGTGTAAATAATAGCCTTCTGCAGCACTGGGTTTTATTAGTTTCTTTGTATTATAATTATTTACACATCTGTATGTTGTTTGGTTTTAATTTTAAATAAATGTTTTCCTCTGGGCCAAAAAAGAATAATTAACATGGAGGCAGCCCGAGAGCCGCTGCCTGTGCTGGACCTAGACGGTCAAGTTCGATTAATCGTGGCGAATGATTGGTCTGTTTTAAACATGTTCTGGAAGTGCGAGAAAGATCAGACTATTTTTCTCGCACTTCCCAGGATTTTTCAAAACAAGCCCATTGGTGATGAAATCGAAAGATTAGACACTCTAAGATGCAATTCACTTACTTAAAAAAAAAAGTGAATTTTGAGTATAAATTTTAACGCCATTATGTGATAAGACTAACACAGACATGTGTAATAAACACATGTGCCAAGGCTTTGAATGTCTTTTGCATTGAAAACTATTTGTAAATTCTGGGTTTCTTGAAGTACATTTAATTCACACAGGCTTTACTATACAGCAATATGATGGCAGCCAAAGTTTTTCGTACTGCTTTTCAAATTTAACAAATTATAACATTCGGAAGTTAAATTTATATTAAAGATCAATTGAAAATGTCCAAAGCATAGTCCTTTGAGGGTACCAAAAATGCTTGTTTATGTTTATGCATGCATATGATGTATGTAAACGTTAATGTAATCAAGTTCATAAGAGAAAACGGTAAATATAGTAACATGTTCTGCGCGAAAGGGACATAATTTGTAAGTTGTTAAAATACCCTCCTTAAACAACCGTTTAAATATTCAACATTGTTTAAGTAGGATATACTTCAATCCCGGTGTAGAAGTAATTATGGTCCGGCGTACTCATAGTCCGGGAACAATGGTGAACAATAGGGCAATCGATTCAGTTGACTCTTCACGCAACATTAGTTTTACGCTTATTCCGTTATCGTCTATGGAGCCCCGGACTGTGGCTCCCGCCGGACTATATCTGCTTTCACACCGGTTCTAAAAGTCTCAGACTACCTTTTACGCTGTTTGATCTCAATTCAAAAAGTTAAAAGCTAAAGTTTTGAAAAAACCCGGTTTCTCGATGGAGAAACTGAGTTTCTCTTCGAAACACTCGGTGTGTCAATTGAAAACCCAGTTTTCTTGCTGCAAACCCCGGGTTTTCGATCGAGACAACTGGTTTCTCGGCGAGAAATCGGGTTCTTCTGATTTTTTGGTGCTAAATACATGTGCTAATTGTGCTAAGCCCTTTTCTGATCTTACTCCTTTTAAACTATTGAAGGCAGCCATGGCCGAGAGTAATCTCAAGTTTATGCCAGATGTACCTTCGCATTTCAACTGGAATCTTTATGAGGGGACTTCAAAAAGTTTTGACTCATTAAAACACAACTTGAAGAACACCTCGACCAGAATCACGGACAAAGGACAGTGGAGTCATACCTGTTCATGAGTTATCTACTTATGTCAGAGTATAAGCATAGAGGAAAAGAGGCCGATGCTGCGAGGGATATCTGGCAAAAGCAAAAGCTGAAATTTTGAGAGCTACCGAGAAGGATTCACCCGCACAGATTGGCTTCAGGACAGTAGCAAAAGCAAATGAAAGATATAATAACATTTCTTCAAAGCTTTAAACGTCGAGAAAATCGTAAGTGTCGAAGATCTGGCGGAGGTTAGTCAGCTTGTTTATTCAGAACAGACGAATCGAAGATATACGTCAACGTTATACGGGCATTTGCACTTTCGCGCCTGGGTTTGTCAAAATACCAAGAAGCCGAATGTTTGTACCGAGAAGCCGTAACTGTTGAGCCAGAGAATATACATTGGCTATTTGCCTTGGCCCTCATGATTGGCCGTTTTGCAAGGTACGAGGCAGGGCCTGGAAACTTTACACCAGCCATGGAAGAAGAAATACAATTATTTCAAACAATTCTGCGATTGGATCCTACGTATGCACTAGCAAGTGCTCATTTAGCATTATGTTACTCTCTCAAGAAGAACACCGACGACGCAAAATACTATTGCTTTCAAGCTATTAGAATTGCCCCCGATAACCCGTCCGTTCTTCGCATCGCAGGGCAGGCTTTGCGAAAAGAAAACTGTTTTGACGAAGCGATAGAGCTGTTTCAAAGATGCGAAAGACAAAGGGCAAAGAATTCTTACTTTTATCATCATTGGGGTCTTGTATTTCGGGATAAATACAACCAACAGAAAAGTGAGCACGGGAATCAAAGATGGGGGAACAGAGGGTGGAGCAATTCACGAGAAAGTAAACGAAGCAATGAGGACAGAACGTGGTATGGGGAACAGAGTCGCGGACAGCGGTGGAACGTGGAAGACGTGGAGGACGTAGGCAGACGAGCCCAACGAACTACCATCTTCTTTACCAGAATCAAGGATTACTAACTACAATAGCCATTAATGATTTTACCCGTCGTGCCTAGAGTGTAACCAAAGAATACCATGGCTCGTTGTATCCGGCAAATCGCACCTACGAGTGGCTGAATGATTTTAAAAGTGCTACGGCACGTTGGACGCACTCCGTGATTAGCCCAACCTATCAAGAATCAATGCTGTTACAATGCCATGTTTTACTACGGGACCTTTTCCCTGACAAGCAAAACAGCTTCTGATGAAGCATTAGAATATTTTCGAGCTGCTATTGAGTGCATTGAAATAACGACCTATAATTGCGGCGCGAACCGTCGAGAACAACAATCAACTCACGATGAACCAACCTTTTTACATATAGAGAGCAAACAAAGCTATTGCTTGCTTTGAAGACACGCGAAAAACCTGGCCACATCCTTAATCCAGAACAGAAAATTGATGGTTTGAAGTACCTACGTGGTTGAAATGCAAGCAAGGGGATTTCCAAAACGCGCGGGATAGCTACCATGGAATGTCCTCAAATAGAAAACAACTCAAACGACACGGAAAGGTTACGTGGGATTGTTAGAACAGTCTCCTTTCTCCTTTCCTTAAAATTTATATGCGAAGCCGAGCCAGTACATCGAAAGACCCGGGCGCTTACAACATGAAGACGCAGGAAAGCTACTGATAGATTTGCAATTACTTCAAGGAAACGCTGCATTTATGGAAGGCGGATTGTAGAAGCAAGTTCTTTTCAAACAAGCAGTATATAATGGTAATTTAAGAGGCTGCGAAAAGTTGTTCCGTGCTTGCTCGCTCGGAAAGGTGAGGAACTTCGGAAAATGGGAATTTCGAAGGCCGAGCGCTCTGATTTACACGGCTATGAGATGCCCAACCCAGAAGAAACAGCGATTTCGTTGATCATTCTCGAAAATGTACTGCAGCCGAAACTGATGACAGCGCTGAAGAAGACAATCCAGAGAAACAACTACCAGAGGCGTGTTGAGACTATTTTGGACGTGAACAATGACGTGTTTGGAGAGAACTACGCAAGGACATCTCCACATGGAGCAAACTATTCTAAAATATACTGGAGAAGAAAACCGCGCACGTTGACTGATTCGCAGCTAAGGTCATCGGCGATGCTCACAAGTTACTAGACCACGTCATGATAACATTCAAAACGAATTCTATCCAGCATGCAATACACCGATGTCCGTTACTTCTACACCCAAGTGGTAAAACTCCATGCCTCCCGAAGAGGTGAATGCAAGCAGATTTGTTACGGACGTCTGGACGGCTCCAAAGAAACCAGGAAAGGGCAAAAATAGACCCTACCGATGGATTAACTTTGAAGAGAGATTTCCAGACCGATTGAAACTATCTCGTGAAGGTAAGAACCAAAAGGTCTTGCAAACCCAAACAAGTCCATTACCGTTGACGACAAAGTAAGACCTGTAAGTAGCCCCTGCAATGTTATGATGCTGTTATCGATAGACCACACATTTTTGTATTACAGTTGGCCACCAAAAGTATCTCGGCATGTTATTCGATCAGTATGTGCCCACGTTAGCCATTTGAAAATTTCGAAATTAGATTTTGTTGCTCGGTCTCGCTCTTTCATTTAACTTCTCGCTTGTAAAAAAGCGTGCAAAGAGGGCTGAGATAGAACTCCCGAAAAGGCGCAAAACCACAATCCCAAAAGTTGCAACTTTTTGGATTTTTCCAATGGTTATGGTATGGTATAACGCAATAATGCGGTTTGTGTATTGATTTTACTCAAAGAGGGTTTCCGACTGACTGAGCGGGAAAGCGCTTGAAATATGATTGTGGTCCACGTGTTCGTGTCGCAGTACACTTGCAATGCCCATTCAAAAATTTCAAATTTTGTTAGGGGGTGCGTCCTTTCGGGGCGTTGCTTCTCAGCCATTCTGCACGCTGTTTTAAGCGAGGTGTTAAATGCAAGAGCAAGACTAGTTAGTGTGGTGGTGTGTATCCCGTGGGATTTTCATGCTAAAATTGATTTTGTTGCTGTTGGGTTCAATAGGACTAAACTGTCAGAAATGATGGGGTGCACATTTTCCTACTATGCCCCCTTCTTCAAGGGGAACATGTTAGTACAGGAGAACAATTTAAAATCGAGTCAATTGTGTTTAGTGTAACACTACGCGGTTCGTCTGTTAAGATCTACGAAAAAAAAGTATATATTTGCCTAGGTTTCCACCTTTAGTTAAAGCGGATAGCCCCATACTGGTTCAAGGTCACGCTGGGGGTAAATGCCCGATTTTGTTTCGAAAGTGGTGTCAAATGATTCCTTGTGTCATACTGAAACGAAAATGCTTATTAATTGATCTTTTGACATCACCCATTGGCGCATCCCGGGAAATTTGGGTGACCCCTATAGACCATGTAGACCCTTGCTACATGTGCTATATAATTCGCCAACCAAATGTCACACACTGTAAAATAATACATTTGTTGATCCTGTTAACAATACAAACACTTATCACCAGTTTCAACAAAATCTGAGCATTGGTAAAATTTTACCCAGGATACCTTGAACCATTATTGGCTATAGCGCTTTAACTAAAGGTCGGAACCTAGGCCAATATATACTTTTTCTAATCCTTATAAGGAGAACGAACATGTTAATGTACATTAAAACACAATTTGACTCGATTTAATTTTTCACACCAGTGAAGGGCTAAGATAGGAGGGAGGGGAGTGTTAGGGATAGGAGGTGGGGATCAGGAAGTGGGAAGGCACGCCTTCTTCCCCTATTCTCACCCTTCTTCGGCTTTTCTCAAGCAGTCCGAAAATTTCACCCCATCTTTTCTGTACTGTCTGGTCCCTATTTCCACTGAAAAACACAAGAGCAATTACCTTTAGCACCACCAACATCCTACGGGAACTGTTCTTGACATACCAACACACACTATAGGCAATAAAATAAAAAAAAATATATTACAACACCTTTCCCAATGGTCGCCTTATGCACAATACGCATCAGATCGAAAAACGGTATACCGAATACTTTTTGTGCCAACTATAGATCGGCATCGGCATGGGGCATAAGCACGGTATAACAATTTATAGGTTTGGCTTTGGTGATTATTACCTTTCAGATCCAGCCATCGTATGGCAAGCAGAACAATTGGTATATTGCAATGGTCAATTAGACAACAAAGGAAAACATTTCAAACGCTCTGCGTATGATTGCTAGACATACCAGTAGTAGTATAGGGAGCCGGGGAAAGTCAAAGAGTTGCGGATATGTTGTGCCCGCAGGCCAGAAAGTCTTCGGTGAAGGATCAGACTCTGATCAATACTGCAGCAAGTAACGTTCAAGTCAAACATCCCAATGTTGAGTATGAACAATTTCGCGTTCGCGAATTGGCGCGTAGGGCAGCTATGGAGGTAGAATGCTCGTGGTCGAGTTCTATAAAGAGATAAGTAAAACGTGGTCAGAGGCCAAAACGAAAACATTTTCGATCACGATGCATTCGTTGTGATTTGCTGCAGGTGAGCTTGTTCCAGAAATAAGGTTACCGACGTTGGGTTAATTTTTGTGCAACGTTGAAGCTACTTTGACTTAATTTATTTTTATGTTTATAGACATATTTGGTTTTCAAAAGACCTTTATTTGGTTGAATTTGTTGTTTTGTTCACAGGTAAAAACTAATACATCGCGACCCATGGTCGTTGGGGGGGGGGGGGGGGTCTTGTCCCTGAAAAATAAGAAACATTGAACAAATAGCTGCATAAAGACACTTTACATCGTCACTAGAACCTTTTTGTCCATTATGCAAAAGCCTTCCCAAAGTAGGTGATATTTATTAATCTTTCCCTGGAATAGCCTACGCCACATTGTTTGAAAAAAACCCCATGTGCACTTGGACGGATTCGAATCGGCGACCTACGTATTACTATCACGGCGCTCTACCAACTGAGCTATCAAGACTGATTGGTAGAAGAACGATAGATATATTCTATAAGTGTTTGGTCCGAAAGGTGTTCTTCGCTTTTCTAATCCTACGGATCGCTCAGAGCGGTATATTTACATACAATTTATATTTGTTTTTGGAGATAGAGCCACGAAAGAATTAATATAATTCATCCTTATCGACCTGGAGAACTCCGTAGTTTAATTTCTCCCAAAAAGGGGTTTTATATCCCTACCGTCCCTTGAGGAAAATCTAATGATCACCGCAAAAAGGAGCTAGCGTTAATTTTCTTGTTAGATGTGGGGGCAATTTTCCCCTAAACAAGGCAGGGGACCGCTCCTTGATTTTTTTCCCAGTGCATATTTCAAGCAGAGATATAAGTGAACCAAAAAGTTCTAATGCTGAAAAGAAAACCTTGTTGGACTGTAGCAAGAACCCGTCCCCCAAAATGAATCTCTAGCCATTTTTATTTACACATATGGTCTGAGCTCGGGGTCTGAGGTGTAGTTACTTGGCAAAATGGACGAACACACTTACTGTCCATTCAATTAGCCTACACCCTCGCGTTTTAATTAATATTAGAGAAGGTATTGGTGTCGGGAAACAATTTGGTATTCATCTATTACCCAACAAGATTTTTTGAAGGTCCATGCTGAAAAGTAGTTCTTCACACCCCAATTCTATTTAATTTTGCTGCACGATTTTGGCCATCAATCGGCCGGAATCGGAAAACAGCCCCAATATTCGTTATGGCCATAAACTCTGCCTATTTTATTCCGGGGAATTTCTGGGCACAAATATGTCGCTTCAAAACTTTCAAAGAAATACAATGATTCTTTGTATATGTCCTTTTAAGAGAAGATACACAATGTGTAGTCACGTAGACCAAGGTCTTCTTCTGGTTCGCCGATATTGATCGCAGTGTGTATCGCTACATCGATAGTCGCTTTCCTACCTCTATGTAAATACAAGGACCACCTCACCACGTCATTTGTTAATGATACCAAACGATGGACAGATCATTTTCAACTTTGTAGGTAAAATTCCAAATATAAAAAAAGCCTGGGTTAAAAAAAATAAAAAAAATAAAAATGTTTGAATATTTAAAAATCCCGTTAGGTAATTTCGGTTGAAATACAAAACTTTTTCTTTTCACTTTTTTTCCCGACACCTCTCACCTCTCTAATATAATTAAAAACGCGGGGGTCTAAGCTAATTAAAATGGACAGTAATTATTTTTTTGTGAAGTTGTGGATGAGGATTTCTTTATTACCTGATGTTCACACCGTTCACGTCAGCTAGCTTTCTTATTTCAACAAAAGTTAATTTATTTTTATGAATTCTTCAGTTCGCTCCAACCAGTTCCTTTTAGGTAAATGAAAAGCTGGATTTTTTCAAAAATTGCAAAAATAAATTCGGGGGCACAGAAGGTACCTGCAACAAGCCGCCGGACTCACTATGAATTCTTTGACTGCTTGGTGGGGAAAAGAGCATGAGTTTTGTCCAGTAAGACCAACCGACGCAGTTTATAAAAAAGTAAAAATATCATGGCGGTAAATTTATTATAGACAGTGCAAAACGCAAACCGCCGGCTCACTGCTGGTTTTCAAGGCGGTTGAACGGTCTTCGCATGTATAGAACCATGGACATGTCCCACCTGAATGAACTTAGCAGAACCGTCGACCACCGGTGCGTGACTTTTTAAAAACCGCCCGTAAAAGGTATTTTATGTATATGTCTTAGATATCACACACTCCGATTTTTTGAGGTCCCACATCCATGTTGTGGAAGGGCCTATATGTGATCAGCAGATGGGTGCTGTCTGGATGGCAAACAACAAGTTATTAATCCACTCTACAGACTAAACCGATACTCAATGAACCTCTAACAGGCCCGGTGATGATAGGAACATTGATGACGTCGTTGCTTGTATTATACTTTTGACAGGTTATGACTATTTAAGTGCTCATTTGCATAGAAGAAAATTAACCCACTATACAGACTAACCGATTAGTCAATGAACTTCAACGTGGCATGGTGATAGACATGATGATGAGGGTCAGTGCTCCTGCATATAAAATGTGATCAATTAAACCACAGTTTGGGGGGGGGGGGGTCTTGACCACGCACCGCGTAATTCATGGTTTCAAGAAACTTTCAAAGTGCCAAAGGTCTGTAGTTTCTTAAAGCAATAACAGCAAATTTCTGAAGAGCGCCCCCAATTTTCAAAATTTGAAATTTTTGCACAGTTGTGTTGGTAATTGTCTATTAAACTATACCTGCGAGTGGTAATGATCAAAAATGCGTATTTGTTATAAAAGAAGCTGGGTCGCTGGTTGTAACTTAATGGCAGAGCTGGAAACGCCAAATTTATGTCCGAAATGATGAAATTGTGCAACCTCACGAAAATGACATCTAACTTGACTTGTTTGAACCGACGGTACAACTAATAGATGAGTGTAGACACGTACATGGCGCAATTTCCCGGCTATTCCCGGAAGGAAGGACGTTTCCAGCAGCCTCTGAATTATTATCGGAGATTTCCGATATTAATTATTGTAATTAGAAAATTCCTTCTTTTGAGTCACATAGAGAATGTTGAGCTCTTCCATTCACAGTATGTTTACTAGTCAATTACCCTTCGGAGGGGGCGTTAAGCCGTTGGTCCCATGTTCAGAGAGTCACAACTGTACATGTACATCGCAGTCAGTGTCGAATAAGAGTAGGGTGTAAACCCCTGACTGTTCCCAATCCGCCCCCAGTCTCAAAACGCGGGCAATGTTAGGAGCGTCCGTATCATGGATACACGCGGCCGCGGATCAGCTTACTCAGTTGAATAAATCCTGACACCACCATAAGCCATTACCAATGGCTTGTGGACACGCTAAGAAGAAGACCAATGCAACTGTGCAAAAATCTCAAAATATCCGGAAAATTGGGGGGGGGGGGGGCTCTTCAAAAAAATGTGCTGTTATTGCTTTAATCTCTCGATCGGCAGAGGACGAACGTGCACAACCTTAACACTATCAGGAAAATACCCGTGGGGCTAGTATGAATTATAGACACTTGTCAATCACAACGTGTGGTTCGGGAAGAATCCATCTTTAAACTATTAGTAACACAGAAATAGATTAAAATATTAAATTTGTTGTCGTAATGTTTTTAATGCAATATTTGATATTTGTCGGGGTTGTGTTTGTTAACCTGGAACCATTCTTATATAGATTTTAATACAGATCCAGACGTTCCACAAGGGGTAGATCTCATTTAAACTTATACAATTAAAGTGCTTACTACCGACTTGCTTATGGCAAATTTTTTGGTAGGATATCTATAGGGTGTCCCCAAAAGGTTGTCCTAATAGAAGTACTTCAATTGCTTGAAAACTGCCTGAGTACTTCGTCATCATGAAGCGTTTTTTTTTCTGATACCTATAATCGATGCAAATGCCGTGGCAATCTGCTCATGCAATCCAGATATATAACAACTTATTAAAACACACTGCCTGGACTTTGGGTCACTTCTGACCCAGATTCACTTCAGTGGTTCCATTGTTTTAGGCCAGTCAACTGGAACTATTTCTCAAAATTAGCGAGACATAGCAATCTTGACCGCAGATTGCCCTAGATTTTATAGCCAGAGTGTCTCGCCACGAGGCCGTATATCAATGAAACTGCAACCCGATATCAGCTCATGTGCCCACACTTGTTTGCCGACGTGAGGTCAGTGATTGCCTATCTTTCTCCCTAAAGTCCCTGGTGTGTGAAGCCCATGAATGTGCCTAGCACGAGCCCAGGTTAAGGGTTAGTATTTTATCTGGTTTACACCCATCCAATGGGACTTTTACAGTTAACAAAAGTATGTCCATTCTTGTGCTAAGTGACCGATTTCCCAACACATTTCATGCACTGCTGTATTCATAGGTATGAACATGATATTACTTGTTTACATTATTATTGGCAAAAAGAGCTGAGAGACAAAACAAAACATGTTTCTGTTCTCTTACGTATACATGCCAAACAATAAAGATAAGCTGATAAGCAAAGCATAAATCAAAACTTTGTCCCATGTCTATTTCGTTATCTCAACATTTGCACTTTGCACAGTTAGTTTGCATGATAAACAACATTTTGATTAATGAAAATAAATGAACTTGTAAATAAAAAGGGCACTTTTTGTTATGCATATCAGTCAAATGTCTTTTACATGAAATTAAAAGTACTTCTGCTTGCACAGCGCCTTTTTAGACACCCTTATAATCGTTGTGCAGAGTGTGCCAAAAATGCAACGTTCGGAAATAAAATTTTGAAAGGTAAAAAGCATTTGAAGAAGATGTAATGCCATCCCGATCAATTTGGATGATTTAAAGGAAATTAGAGCAAAATTACGAAAGCTTGTCAAATTCACGTTGGGCCACTCCCACTTTCTGTGTTGGGAAGCTGTTCAGGGTAATGAGCACGGTGCAAGCTGTCGAAACCTACTGAGAAGGTTGACAAGTCATTTGCATTAGACCATCCTTCTTAGAAGATCATTTGCAAGGAGTGCATTCCTCTGGTCGATATGGTACGGATGACAACCCAAATCAATCCTCGTGATACGGAAGATGAAGGAACCAAGTGTGCTTGGATTTGTTGTTGGTGTTTGTCGGAGTTCTTGCTGCTTTTTGTTTTGTTTTTTGTTTGTTTTGTTTTGTTTGCTTTTGTTTTTGTTTTTTTCCTTTTCTTTTTTATTTTGTTTTTGTTTTGTTTTTTGCCTTTCAAGGTTGCCTCTGTTACGATTTAAGCTCACTCCATGTCAAAGTTTCTGGTATTTGTCAAAGTTTCATTTATTATATTCTTGTTTGGTAAACGGCTATTAGGAAATTGCTGAGAATTCAAACGAATTGTTGATGGTTACACGGCTGATACCAACCATCTTGAGGCAAATTGCTCATGTGTAACGTTTTCAGGGCGTCCCCAGAGGGTGTGTGTTGGGGGTGTGACCCCCCCCCCCCCATTTAAACAATTCTGCTCGGCCAAATGTTGACTTGTCGGTGATATGGGTATTAATGTCGTCGCAAGTGATGGACGGGCGGATTAATCGGCGCGCGCACTTACTCCACACTTCTGCTGTGTTTGTTTTGTTTCATAGCTGGACAAAGACTTTTCGTTGGTTGCGGTTGACCCCCCCTCCCCCGCTCTTCAGAATTTCGAACCGAGTGAAAAAAAATTTGGGTCTACCTGGCGAGCGGGGCGAGCCGGAAAATTTGATAATTCTTGAATCCGGCCCATGATTTTGTCGGCAACACAGACTCAACACCCCCCATTAAAAATGGTCTGGGGACGCCCCTGCGTTTTAACTTTAATCAGAGATATAATGCAGCTTTTTCAATCAATACTACTACATGAGGGCACATGTGGTCCAGTGGATAAAGCGCCCGACCCGCACCCCAAAGGTTGTGAGTTCGAGCCCCACTGAGGCCAATGTGTTTCGCCCTTGAGTAAGGCGCTTTACCTCAATTACTCCTCTCTACCCAGTTGTATAAATGGGTACCGGTATTATTCAATGTTGGGAAGGTAACAGACTCGGTGTAGAGGAGGTGTAGCGATCCCCTACAGCAACATTATATGGGGGAGTCTGGCCCAATCGCTTCGAAAGAGAGATGGGCACTCCGTTCCTGTGTACACAGGTCCGTCCCCTTAACCTTTACCTACTACTACATAACTTTCAAATGTTAATCTGTTCCCACGTCTTTGAAAAGTTACGTCACCAAACCCAATGTCTTTTCAATACCTTTTCGCTACTTACCAACATTAAACATATCAAGGTGAAAGTGCCCAACTAAAATTTACACTCTTTCACATAATGACTGTAGGCCTATCTCTAAATCTATAGGTACCCAAATCGGTTGGGGTAAACAGGAATTGAGAGAGAGATAATTAGGCCTTCATACAATACTAAGGTTTAATGAAGTTTGACACAGGAAATATTTGTAATATTTTTTCCTGAATGTTGCATTTGTTGGCACACCCTGTAAACTGGAAACCCCGGGGGGGGGGGGGCAATCACATATGAAATGGATATGGGTGTAAGGCTGGCGCTTCGAAACCCAGCCAGGGGCATTCGGTGACAGCGGACTCAAAAAATAGGGGTCTTTGGGTGAGAGACAGCCAAAATGCCCCGAAATAAGGGGTTTTCAGGTGACAAATTTGCAAAATTTTCCAAAAAATGGGGTATTTTTAGAAAATTGTGTAAAAATTTCACCCAAAATAGGGGTCTTTGAGTGAAAATTTTAAAAATTTTACCCAAAATAGGGGTCTTTGGGTGACAGTTTGGTAAAACTTTAAAAAAATATGGGGTCTTTGGGTGACCATTTTCAAAATATATGGGGTCTTTGGGGACAGCGATGCTGAAAATGGGGGTCTTTACAGCCTTACATGCGCGTCACCTCCAAGATGGGAGTGCTCCCCCCCGGCTGGAAATGCCTTGAACTGGGAAAAACATACTTTTAAATGCTTTAAAATGCCCTTTACAATGAGGAATTAACTTTTGTTGCATCCATGAATTCAAGACCATTAACAAAATATTCCACCCAAGTCTAGACACTAAAGACAATCCACTTAATCTTGGGTGCAAGCTAAAATTGTGAAAGAGGTCTCTTATTATTATTATTACTCTTATTACATAATTATTTTACAATACAAAACCTAAGAGGCAGCTTATAAGAAATCCTGTGTAATGCTATTGATTTGGTTTTGGGTAGCAAATTTATAAGATTAACTTTTGGTTGTCAAATATCTTGTTTTGGGTCTTGATTTCAAGTACTTTTCTGTTGTTACAAATGCCTAATTCTCTATTCAAGTTGGGCATTTAAAATTGAGGTGTTTTCCAAATCAAAGCACTTTGGTTTCACAGTGTATGATGATTCTCATGGTGTATTTATGTTTGTTTATATTATATGGAGAACAATCATGTTCAAATCTTGCCATATACACATATAGAACAATTATAATCATATGTAAATATATCAGATCAAACCTGTTGTGTAATATTTTCCACTCTGAAATAAAATCGATCATTTTATAGCAATTAAACAAAATTGCACACATCTGTTGGTGCATATGTGTGTGTGTATGTTGGTATCGATATGAGACAATATATAGTGTGAAATGTGCATTCAGTTAAGAGTATATAAATAATGATCAAATTAATTAGCAATAAAAATAAATGCCAAAACATGCAATAATTGAATAGGTTGAATTAGGAACTGACTAAACAGTGGTTCGTGTTTAGGGACTGTAAGGGTTTATGGTCATCATAGTACGGATTACGGTGTGTATATAGGATTAAGTTTATTGTTGAAGTAGCGTTACTGCATTCTGTTTAGAAAACGCCGTTCAAACGGCAGTTTGAAAATGTTTTAATAGGGAGATTGTGAAGAACCATAAAGGTGTAATGGGAACGCCTATATTCTTACGCCTGTCTTTTCAAAATCACTCTCCTGTCACAAGATGTTCAATAGACAGGCGCAAATATTAGGCCATGAAGCCAAGAGAAAAAGATACTCGGATAAGGACCAGGGTTATGATTTTTTTTAAATATTGAGCAATCAATTCTACGTGTGTTATCACGTCTAGTATAGGATGTGCACATTTCTAGGAAAAGGAATAAAATGTCATTTCAAATTTTTGCCCTGAATAAACAGTACCAACAGATATACACCATGCATTGAATGAATCCAGCCAAATATTGGGGCTTATTGATGCGTAATCCGCTCGGATGTAGAGGACCTAGAGTCCTTTTATCGCAGTAACTCAGAGCCATTGTTATATAATGCAGATGAAAGATTTAGGTATACACCACCACCCAGATTTAAGATTAAACTATTTTCATTGATGTGGAACATCTATTAACTGTACTCTCTCTTCACGAATAACAAAGTTAGAGATTCTAATGTGTGTTCATAACTTTGACCCTCTATTCGGCATATTTTCATGGGAAGAGTAAGTAGGGAGTAAAAGTAAAGTTGTTTGGCAAACTGCGAAAGAACATCTTTGTGCAGAACCAAACCCTGTACAATTCCGCGTAATCCCATTTACCGCGTTATTAGCAGAAATCGAAAATCATTCATGGACCTCTATGAAATACAGGTGAACAGTGCCGAACAAACTTTTAAATTGAATAGAAAAGAGGTCCTACATTAACATGATTAAGTTATGGGTCTTGGTTCTGCACCAATGTGATAGGACACAGCTTGCCAAGCAACAGCTGTTCATGATTTTTGTTCATCTGCGTTTCCTTTCTGAATAAATGATGAAATATACTGTCAAAGTTATTGAACTCACAGAAGAAGCTCCAGATTTATTTCATTCGTGAGCGAGGCTATAGCTCAATCTAAATCGGGTGGTGATAACGCCTGAAAGCTTCTGAACGTCATTTACAATAACAATGGCTCTGCAGTTGCAGAGAATCTGAAGTCCGTTGTCCAATACATAACGGACGGATTTACTTATCAATAGCGCCATTATTTACTGGAGTCACTGGAACGTGTGTACATCCGTTGGTCACTGATTTTCAGGGAAAAAAGGATATGACATTTAATTCATTTTCAAGAAAATGTGCATATACTAGACGTGAGAACACGCGTAGAACTGATTTTTTTAATTTAAAGAATTTATTTAGGAAACAAAGTCATTATGTACTTCCCAGGGCCAGGGTGCGTCACAACGCTATGAGATCTGCCCGTTAGCCTATATGGGCGTTCGCGTTAGACGTTTAATGTGGTTCTTCGCATCATCCCCAATGTCTGTTTTTTCAACAGGACGGTAATGATACGCTCCAGATAAAGAGCAGAATGAGATATAATATGTTATAATTTGAAAGCAAATTAGTAATTGTGGCTTAATTTTGCAATGTGCATAGTTGTCCATGTTGAGTATGTATTTGTATGGGTATAGGTTGTTTGTTGCACGATGTAGCACGCGGTAGTTTTTGACCACCACCCATGCTCCAGGAGCAGGTCTCCTTCACTAACCTCAAAGGGCAGCTATTATTTTTTCTTATCTTTTTTTGGACTTAGAAGTTTTCCTTCTAACCTGAAAAAATAATGACAATTTTATATAAACGGTCCCCAAAAAATAAGCCCCCCTCTGGGATGACCAGACTTTGTCATGACAAAACTCACTTTGATGGGTATATTCTTCCCATCAAATAATTTATTGTTTACAAGAAACATTTTTCCATGTAATACAGTTCATCATTTGTTGAAAGGTAATGCCTTTTTTCTAACAACAAGCATTTGTGTAAAAATGATTTTTTTTCAAAACAGACCAAAAAAAGTTGCACTTTTCAACTTTCTAAAGTGCCAACATGTTTACAAAAGTTCATTACTTTCTGCTTCAGTTTAGTTGAGCGCATGTTTCAAAATGTTTCATTTAACATAACGTATTCATTTCCCTTCTAAATTTAAATAAAATTGCCATTACTTGAATTTAAATTGTCAGTTAATCAATATCGGGTGTGTCCACCATCCTTGTCAATGACAGCTTAACAGTGACGTCGCTTAGAATTTGTAAGGTTACTGATCAGTCCTTGATCGATCTTGTTCCATGCCCTGGTGAGAATTTGTGGCAAATCTGCTAATGTTTTGTCATCGTCAACATGTTAGTCTGTTTCTGTTTTGATTTTATCCCACAAAATCTCGATTGCATTCAGGCCAGGAGATCTTGATGACCAGTCAAGAGTTTCTATAACCTCATTCTCCAGAAATGCATTATCTTGCATAGAACGAAGTGATCGCAACTGCCGCCCTCATGGGATTTACATGTGGCTGAAGTACTTCGTCCACATACCGTTGTGCAGTTAATCTCCCCAGTCTGTTCTTCCTTCGGTCATTATACCGGCCCAGACCAATACACTGCCTCTCTGGTATGGCTTCATTTCGTTTATGCAACCGTCAGCCAATTCCTCTCCATCACGCCTCCACTCTCGTTCTTCCATCAACTTTTCTTAAGTAAAACGTGCATTCATCAAAGTCTTCTTTGTCGATGACCATCAGTTCATTCCTAAAGCATTCATTTAAATTTAGCTTCTCTTTTCATGACCCACGCCTGAATCAATTCATAAAGCGTTATCCTTTCTTTTCATGACCATACCTGTATCACTTCTTGCCCTCATCATTACGAAAAGCATTATGTAATCGGGATTACACGGCTGACTAATTTGCCAGTGCATTTCAAATTGTTTATGCATTAAGGACCACGTTAAAGGGTTCGATTTCGCATTTAGTGCATAAGCTGCCAACCAAGTGAAAGTGCACCATGTTTTGGTATGTTTTGAAATAATTATTTACACAAAAGCTTGTTGTTAGAAAAAAGCATTACGTTCAACAAAATGATGAAACGCTATTACATGGAAAAATGTTTCCTGGTGTAAAACAATAATGATTTGATGGGAAGACAAATACCATCAAAAGTGAGTTTTGTATGGACAGTCTGGTCTCCCGCGGGGGACTTATTTTTGGGGACCATTTATTTAAAAGAGGCAGAGTTAGCGAGATTCGAACCAGAGACATTGTATCATGAGGTCAAATCTATACCTAACCACAAACCAGCGAGGATTGGTTTTTTGGTGTGCCAGATTTGCAATTCTAATGCCTTGATAATATTTACGGAAAAATCGATATTGTGGTCAGCAACCCATATAATAACCCGGGAGCTTGAGAATTGTAACACATCTCAAGTACAAAAGGTTGAGTGATTAAATATGTGACAGATGAAGGGACCCCTGAACGTGATTCTAAGTGCAGCAAAAGGTGCCTTAAGGGGAGGGGGGCCAAGACAAAGTTTGTACAGGGGTTATTTTTTTTAAATTGTCCTATCTGTTGAAAGTTTAAATGTTATTGTCTAACCACAGGGATTCAGAAAAGGGATTTAGTTTGTACTATCTTCAACGTAAGATTAAGAGGTTAAAGGCTAAAAACATCAAAAATCAATAAAAAGGGTCAATTTTCAGTTGACAGGGGTCAATTTAAAGTTGCTCCGATTAAAAATGGTGCCAAATTATTGAAGGAGTTCATAGGATTAAAATAAGGATGTTTTGACTGCTAAAATACTTTGTTAACGATTGTAGGCACGAAGGTCAAGACGTCCATTGAATTCAATGAGGCTTTTTTTGGTCATTGTTTCCCCCCTAACTTTCTTAAGCAAGCATTTGAGACACTCAAATTCTATCCAAAATCCGTTGGTTTTCTCATCATGAATTTCTTCCCGTACTTCCTTCTCGGTCGCTCTCGCTACTCTCACCTCTATCACTCTCCCTCTCTCTCACTTCTCTCTGCTGTCTCTCCTCTCTTCCCCTCTTCCCTCATCTCCCTCGTTTACCGTCACCTCCCTTGCATGATACATTTATTATATTTATGTCGCATCATAACTTCCAATTATAATAATTTATATCAAGTCCGTTTTTATCTATTGTATTACATTATTGTAAACACGTAGTCATGCTGAGATTTGCATTGCACGGGTCCATAATTATGTGTGTTGTCTGTCTGCCAGTGAGTCGGATTGCTAGCCGTTAGAATATTGACAAAAGGACTTGGCTAAATATAGTGCTGGTTACTTCCTGTATTACGTGAATTTAAGGGGTTGCACGGAGGATTTAAGGGCATCTTGATTGATTATTTGAAAAGACAACTAGTATGATTAGAAGGATTATAAAACACTACGGGGGGCACTGACCTGAAAAGGTGGTTACGGGTATGTTGAGGCCTAAGACCCTTTTGCAGCCTTCTCGCAGTCACAAGTGGGTCCATTTGAGCATGTTTTAGGTCACAAGAACCCCATTTCAAGCAAAATTTGATTTGTTTTTAAACTACTTTTGTGGCCTATTTTGAACAAAATTTAGTTTCTCAAGGGTCCAAATTTTCAATTTCAGTTCGCCAAGACCCCCATAGCGTTAGGTTTCATCATGTCGCAAGGTAAAAACGTGCGGCCCTGCGAGCCGCCACACCCTTACCCAATTAAAAGTTGAGTCGCCCCCCCCCCACCCCCCCCCCCCCGGGATAAACACATTTCTACAAGACCTCCGTGCCACGTGTTTGCTGCGTTGGCCCTATTAGTTTGTTTGTTCTTATTTTATCCTCATCATCCTTGTTATTGAAGTTGCAATCTAATGACAAAAAGCTATTGTCAACCACATCTTTCGTCTTTAATGCACAACATGATGCATCCTGTGTGGAAGTATACATGTTCTCCGAAAATAAGAATTTAAAAAAAAAAATTAAAAAAGAGGCTTCAAAGTTAATGTTGTCAGTCAAGAAGTTACACCAAAACATGCAATTAAAAACAGTAAAGGCTGTCTCATGTGAGAGTGTGCTTTTATATCAGAACTCCTCTTAGTCTAAAAATAGACAATGAATTAAGATGTACTCAGGCCCACAGTAGTGCAAAACCCTTAATTGAGAAATGCATCATTAATGTGGAGCTTCCACCGATGTGCAATAATCCAGGGAATTTACGGCTTCATTGGTCACTGCACTATTGTAGGGTTGGGATTCGTCCTAACGCTGGTGTTAAATATTGATGTATAGAATGTTTCCAAAACAAACAAACAAGGACGAGTCCTTACAAAAGAAATCTCTGCTTTTAGTGCACAATGTGTGAAATGAATGAAAAACAAATGGTTTGTTGTCAAATTCAATCTAAAAAGATCAAAAGATTAGCACATATCATTTTTTTTTTGATTTGTGACTCAAGTGGTAAGACCTAAAGCAACTTAATGTCAGTGGCGTAAACCAGACATTTTCTTTTGGGGCCATATGAATTTGTTGAGGTTCTGTTAGGAATTTTTTTTTACTTTTGATCTCATTTAGGGCAGCAGAATGGCCACGCATTGAGGGGGATTTCTCCGCACTTCACGCCTGAATGATACGCATAGAAGAAGTCTGGAATTTTAGTATTTGAGGCTTATTATCTTTTCGAACACATACTAACAATCAGTGCAAATGGACTTCATGGAAATTCATATTTTTCAGCACTGCATGCCACTTCGTATTATTCTTCAATTTTCATTGGAAAAAAAATAACCCACTAAGAATTATGCAACCTTATCCTTTAATTTTAACCTTCTCATGCAAAAAGCTAATATTTTTAACACTTTCCGCGTGGATTACCAGGCCTTTAAACCTCACACTCATTCTTTATTATATTACTTATAACTGTTATTTACAATGTAAAACGAGAGTAGTAGTATTGCATTTTGAAACTGTTATAGTGCAGTGGGTAACCCGCGGGGGGGAGGGGGGGCAGACTGCCCCACCGGACAACTAAAATGGGGACCGAGAAGCTAAAAAATGGGTGGCCGATAAGAAGGGAGAGAAGAAGCGGGAGAAGAGGGAGAGAAAGAGAGGAAAAAAGGGAAGGAGAGGGAAAAGAGAGAAGGATGAGAAAAAGGGGAAGGAGAGGGAAAAGAGAGAAGAAAGGAGGGGAAAGAGAAGGGAAAAGGATAAGAAAAGGGGAAGTGAGACGTGATAAGGGAAAGTGGAAGGAGAAAAAATAGTGGGTTGTGTGGGTGCTCAGGTGAAGTGGCTCCTCCCCCCTCCCCCCCCCGATCTTCAGAAAATTTCGAACCGTCAGGAAAAAAAGATGGGTCTACCCGGCGAGCGAAGCGAGCCGGAAAAAAAATTGGGAAAAACGTCTTGAGTCTTGCCCTCGAGGCTCCGTCTGGTTACGCGCCCTGTTATAGTGGTAGTGTTTGCCAAACAAAATATCGATTCTTAAAGTTACGTATACGGTAAAAATAATCAAAACTAGTGATGGAGTGATTACTGAGCTTGGGGAATATGTAGATAATGAAGAAGCACAGGCGATCACCCCAAACTTAGTAAGCCTGTCCATCAATGTTTCTCTTTTCTCGGTTTTGGAACGTAAAATTACAGAGTAAACAAATCCTACACGGTTAGAGGGGAAATAGGGCACACCTATGTTCTCGAGGGACTGGATACGGGCCTTCCTCCGAAACCTACGGCGGTCCGGAAAGGGTGTAGTCTGTGTACAGACTCCGAAAGATATTATCTAAATAGCCGATTTAAGGATATGAAGCCTTCATCTTGATAGAGTGGCCTTCACTCCAAAACCCCATCTGTAAAGTTTCGCGCCGATGCTTCATGTCGCGTTGATTTGCGAGAGCTAAAAACGTTGATTTGTAAGCCCTATAGAAATGATAGGTTCTGTTAAACTTATGTAATATTGGCGACCAAAAGGGGCACATTGTCGCTCATAAATTCCAAAAAACACCCTGTGGCTCTAAGATTTCACAGGGTAATGAGAAAATAGTCTTAGCTTCTTCTGATACCAAAAATGTTGGACAACTTCGGTAAATTCTGGGGCTTCTGGGGACGAGGTATTAGCGATCAAGCCATGGACCTTTAACGTTATCAGTCCGTCATAGCGCAATGCATGGCAAATGAAAACTAAATCCAACGTATATCTCCGGGAAAACGAAGTGGTTCTATGGAGATTTTGCATCAGAGGGTCCGTTAGATGTTTTGTTTGATTGTATCGTTGGGTTGAACCATTAAAAGAACCTAGCGGATAAAATTGAACGTTTTGGTCGGGTACTTCGGTGCTCGCAAACACGGAAAAGCGAACACACAATTCGCTACGGGCCCATCCCTTTTTCCCACAATGCCTTCGGTATTATCCAGTCTTGGAGAATTTTCAAACGCGGGTTTCAATTTACGCCATTTTTTTTTTTTCAATTTTAGTAAACAGGACTATCACCGCGCCAGTAACCCCGAACCCGAAGGGTGAGGGTAATTAATAGGCTCGTAGCCAGTACCAAGGGAAAATAGCGTAACTATTTCCCGATATAAACCCATGTAGTATTTGTTTAATACAACTCACTGTGAATCTGGGGCAGGCCCAGCGGAACCAGACCTGAGCTCGGCGGGCAAGATTAAGAAGTATCCCCATTTTTTCATGCGGCTCGCTTCGCTGCGACGGGTTAGACCCAGAGTTTGTCTGGACGGTGTCGAAATTCGGAAGAGCAGGGGGGGGGGGAGAGGGAGCGAGCCACTTCGACATGAGAAACAACACAAACACACTGAGTGGGCGCAGGTCCCGGGCCGGAGCGTCGGCAGCGTGCGCCAGGCCCCGGGGCGGAGAGAGGTACAGGCGCGGGCCCCCCGGGATGAGCGGGGGGCCGGTCTCCTTCCCCTTTTCTCTCTCCGTTTCACTTCTCATTCCCTTTTCCTTCTCTTTCTACTCTTCTTCCCCTTCTTCTCCCCTTTTTTACGCTACCCATTTTTAGCTTCTCCGTCCCCATTTAGGTGGTCCGGTGGGGCAGTCTGCCCCCCCTGCCCCCCGGACTGGGTACGCACTGCTCTGGGGAAACTGCCATAATATCTGTAAAATGACAAGATTTACTGTCCTAACAGTATATACAGGGCCAAACAAAAAACAATTTGCCCATAGATCAGAGCTGGGATTTTTTTTACACGGAAATTCGTTTTGTTACTTAATATTTAGACCACTTTTCTTTTGTCGGGCTTCGCGGCAAAATGTACATTTTTTTGTTTTGATAAAACAAAATAACAAATTAAAAAAAAAAAAACAAAAAAGTTACAAATCTCTTGAAAAACAATAAAAAAAACTAATGCGGTAAAATGTGAATTGGTACACCTATGCAGCGGGGAAACTGGGACGAACTTAATTTTTTCTGTGGTCTTATTGGCGTACTTTGGAATTAAGAGCCAAGGTTTCAACTTAGTCACAATAGGCGTGGAATGTAAACGTAAAGATACAGGATTTTCTCTATTTCCAGCTGTTTATGAAGCTTTTTACAGTTCTACGCGTAACCTTTTCACTGCAAATTTTTTACAGGTTATAGTGGTGACTGTTTGTTCTGACAAAATTAATAAAAATCTAATAATTTCATCAGCGTTCTGACGCCTATTGATAATTTGTGTTTGTGTGTGAAAATTGAACCCGGTGGTGAAAGCAACTATAGTCGGGCGGGAGCCACAGTCCAGGGGGCTAGCCATCGACGATATGGAATGGAATTTGAGCAGTTAAGGGGGGATTTTCTGCCAGAATCGTTTCATTTTGAAGAAAGCATAGAAGCATTTGAATACATGACTTCTATAGCAATCAGAGGTTCCGAAAAAAAAAAAGTAGACCCACAAATATTACGGCCCCCTGGTCGGCCAGAGGCATAGATGAAGGAGAAGAAGAGGGGAGCGGGGAGATAGGATCGGGGAAAATATATGGTCCAAAAATGGCCGCCAAATCACAATTTTTTGGACATATCTTTAATTCTACAGCAACTACACCAAATTTGAGTTGTCTGAAACCACATACGTTTTGATAGGGACCAATGAACCGCTTGGTGATCTCAGAATTATATTTGGAGGCTGCTTTTGATTTCAAGATGCCGCAATGAAATTTGTCAAAATGCGACGTCAAATTTGCCATTTTTAGCCAATTTCCATTTCTGTAGCAGGATTCTGATTAAAGTTCACAGGTGTCTATAGCTATGTTTTTCATACCCACGGCACTTTCAGTAGATCATAAGTTAATATAATTCCATGTAAAACAAGCCCCAAAAATATTTCGCCACCCTGGTGGCGGCCTTAATAAAATTCCAAAATGGCCGCCCAAATAATCGTTTTTTTACCATATTCTATTTTCTACACACCTAGAGGGCCAGATTCAAGTGTCTATACCTACTGGTTTTGATACCAAGGAACCCTTTAGAGTGGTCTTATAAATTTTTCAACAATGGTTCCATCATTGAATTATTAAGATGGCCGCCATAATGTTGGCCCATTCGGGGGTTGGAGAAGCAGCACATTCACCGAATTCAGACATTCACGAATTGGTTCGCAAAGCCCTAAAAACGATCACGGATTCTCGTGATATGTTAAGTGCCAGCTGCCTACTGGGGAAGACTTTCGAGGTCAATGGTTCCCCCCCAAGCTCAAGACAAGAGCAGTAATAAAGTGCATCTCATCAACTAAGACTCTGGCCCTCAAGCGCTCAGGCAAGCATGGTAATGAGTAAGAGGTGAAGAGATACCCCCTCCCCCCTCCACGATGGGCGGCTCACCGATCCGCTAACCGCCCTACCAGGGCGTCAGTCCCTAATAGGCCGGGAAAGCTCGCGTGGTCAATCTAAGGGTGTGATGGAATTAGTCATAGGGCGGCATCGTGGGGGTTGGTGGTGTGGGGGGTCGGAGATAATTCCTCCGGGCTGACAGTCCTGGAACAATGGTGAATAATATGGGGCAATCGATTCGTTGACTCTTCACGCACATTAGGTTTCCGCTTTATTCCGTTTGACGTCTATGGAGCCCGGACATGATACCTGGGACTTTGATTACTTTTCACACCGTCCCTAGACTACCCAGGACAGCCCTCTTGCCACCTGTGGTGGTCGGTCATCTCATGGAATTGCAGGGGCATGGCAGGCAGTGACCGCGGTCCTTTGGGTTCTGCACGTGGTAGCCCGCAACGATACTGTATCAAGAGTTCATGGACTGTCTACCCCCATTTCCGAGTGGTGGAGGTTTATCTACCTTAAGTTCCAATAGACACTACCAAGTGGGACAAACTCATCCGCGGGAAAATACCGCTAGCTTTGTTTGGTTTCACGGCCGTATATGCCTCTCGATGCAATTCGGGAGACTCCCTATCCACCTTTTTAACTAACAAAAAATATCGGGCAGTTGGTGCCGCCAGCTTTAACCGTTTATCAGACCCCCGCATGCACTTCCATATGGAGACCCTGGACACAGTACTCGGGTGGTCTCCCATGGCAACCTTGCCATCAAACAATGCACTCTCGAGCTGTGGGCTATCCTTCTCCCACTGGAGCACTGCGTCACTCTAACCAGAGGAAACGTAACTTGGTCCAATGCAACAACATGACGGTAATGACATACTAACAAGTAGGGAGGACAAGAAGCCCTCAGTTTCTGCAAGGAGACTCTTAGAGTTGTGCAGGCAACGGAGCATTGCTCTGATAGCGTCCCATGTAATGGGGGTAGAGAATCCTAGTGGACACCTCTCCCGGAAGGGCACAAAGTACCAGGCGTCTGCGAAGATAAAGGCGTCGTCCAGTGCGATGCCACCTCCTTCCAGCTACAGCGTCTCCATATGGACCTATTTGCCTCCGCCGTACTACTCGTGGAGTCATTAAGATCCCCCCGTTGCGATGATACGCAAGAGTCTTCGAGAAGGTTGTCAGTCCCGACAACTGACTGGTTCTGCTGGAAGCGTCCATGCGGCCATCGACTGCGGTTCCCACGGCTTCTAGAGCTGTTAGTCAGGGACCATGTCTTTCTCCCTCAGGGCGGGGATCTGGTAAGCGGTCCTCCAGGCGACCCGTTCGACCCAGGGTATACCATCCGCGCTCTCAACCTGACTGTCTGACGCATTTCTGCCAATTGTACATTCTGACGAGACTTTCTGAACAGACTACACTGTTAAAAATAAACCTGTAAAAAACAGGCATTTGACTGGCAGCTGGGACTCACTACATGCAGAACGTAAAATAACTGGAGCCGTAAAAATAAGAATCATTGCAGGCAACGTAAAATAACGGCGTAAAATCTCAGCTTCAACGTTATTGTTGGTTTAAACAATATTAAGAATTAAAACGTTATTACAATCCTCTGACCAAATTTCACGTTGTAGCTATAGCATCATACGTTATCACGTGGTTGTAAAAAGTTATATTTCAGGCAAACGATTTTGAGAAAAAGGCAATAAACCAAGGGGAAACGTGAAGAAATAAGGATTTAAACCAGTTTATACACTTTGTTTTATATGGTAATGTACACATTTTAATGTCACCAATTACTTAATCATCACATGAATAAACTTAACACATGTACCTTACATAGATTCGAACCCGGGCCTTAAGATTACAAGTCCTAAACCTTATCCACTACACTACATGACTTTACTGATAGCAGATCCTAAAATTAAATATATATTATGTGTGTGTATTTTTTTAAAAATTAAACTAAATACAAAAAGGAGGACTGGAGTTTTTTAAAACTATTTTTAGAAATGATAGGGAAAATAAAATTTTGCATTTTTTTAATGACGTTACTTACGACGTTATTTAACATATTTTATAGGTAAAACGATTTTCTTAGTTCGTATTCTTACATTAAAAACAAGTAAGTTACAAAAGAACGTAATATTACGGAAAATATAATAACGGTCAACGTATAAATACTACCTTTTTCAAAATGTGTAGTATTATTTTTTAGCCACTGTTTATTTACATTTTTCTGCTTCCAATTGTAATTTTATGTTAGGTATAGGTAATAAAGCGTGAAGATTATTGAATAATTGTGGTTTACCGTAATTTAAAAGGTAAAGTCTGGTAAAATTAGGAACATTTTTAACAGTGTACTGCACTCCTTGCTCAGGCAGGGTGGAGAATCTTACGATTCTCGACTCCGCCGGTTCTATAGATGGTGCGCCAATCGAGAGATCGATCCGCTGTCTGCGTCTACGTCTGTAGGGCAAACATGGAATTTCCTAAAGAAATTTTTCACGAGGGTTTGGTGCCCAAAGAGTCGGGGTGCACCTACCGTGATTTTGGGCACTCCATCGGGGTTTGAGCCGGACTCAGTCGTCTCTAATAGTTCGATTCTCACGAATCTGCTGAATAGCTGTTTCGGCACTTCACCGGTTTATTCACTCGTTCCGGAGAGTGGGACCTGCCGCTAATGCTCCAGGTCTTAGCGTCTTAGGAATTTGAGCCAGGAGATGTGAGCCACTAGAGAATGTCAGTCTCTTTGATCTGCGTAGGAAGGGGGGAACGGGGGGCGTATTTCGTGGCAGTTGCCTTGCGGCGACGGGGGTTCCAAAATACAGCCTTGTTCATTGGTCGACATATGGCGTGTTGTCCTCCTCTCACAGGGCGGGTTTTCTCACCAAAGAACCAGACCTTTGCCTGTATACGCCACACCCAGGGTTCTACAAAGGAACAGGCATTGCCGCGGGAGGGGTAAGAGAAACCTTGGTGCCCACCACCTAAGTGGTTATAAGGCATATTGAAAGGCTTTGGAAGACAAAACAGGTTTTTCATCTCCTCGGATCCCTTAAACCCTAAATGCCATTTTGCCACTTTAATAACATCACAGAGCCGACCCGCCTTGTGCTTAGAGGGAAAGCGCTCCTAGATCTAACAACACAATAATGATACCTCCTTTTTTGCGGTGGTGGTCAGGTTCGTAATCATTTCATATAGGCATGAGGGATACAGTCAAGCAGGCATGGAGAAGAGCTGGTGCTAACTGCAGCACTGTGTGCCGTTAGAAGTGGGCACAATCAAGGCTGTAGTAGTCTCTCGGGAGAGACGGCCGGGGACATAGTACTCATAGAGCACTACCTTCCCTTTCCTCTGTCACCGACTGAGACAACTAGTGGGATACTGTGCAAAATTAAGGTAGCTAGTACCCGGAGAGGGGGGGGGGGGAACTCCCATATGAAATGGATGGGTGTAAGACTCGTGCTTCCAAACCCCGGGGCATTCGGTAACCCCACTGAAAATAGGGTCTTTGGGTGAGATTTTTGCAAAGTTTTCTAAACAATATAGAGTCTTTGGGTGAACCATTTTAAATTTTTAAAAAAAGAAAAAACCTAAAAAATTAAAAAAAGGGGTATTTGGGTGACACGAATGGGAGGTCTTAACAGCTTTCATACGCGTCCTTCCAAGATGAGAGGTCCCCCCCCGGGGGGTTATCATCGAGACCGCGGTTATTTCCTCTCCAGAAGTGAAAGGGGACACGCTAGCGATCAACAACCTACCTGCTGACCTTAAGACGCACCCACCAATGTTTATTCACCGCAAGGTCTCGGGAAGATTGTATTCTTTCCATTGGAGAAAGAAGAAAAGAAACAATTTGGGTTAATGCGATCACCGTGTCGATTCACCGCGTTTTGGCGGTTAACATCCGAAATTGGCTATTTTTCACGGTTAGGTGTACGTTTTCTTATGTTCTTTTCGGGGCCCAAACGCTCCCAATAACTACAAACGGCTAGAAGAAATCTGTTTAATCAATATTGTTGAATTAATTAAAAATCTTTCGCCATCTGAAATCCAATATGGTAGGCACCTGAAAAAAATTGTGATCATGATGTTATGGGTATAAAAAAATTAGATATAACACTTGAACTTAATCAGAACTGCTAAGAACTGAATAGGGCTAAACGAAAAATGGCAAATTTGCAGCCATTTTGAAAATTTCATGCGGCCACTGAAATTCCAATTGGCCGCTCCAAATAAAATTCTGGATCACAAGAGGTCATAGTATCAAAAAACATAGGGTAGACTTGTGTTTTGGCGGCCATTTTGGAATTCAATATGGCAGCCAACGGGCGCGTAATATTGGGGTCTAGTTTTTTTTTCGGAACCTCTGATGGCTATAGAAGTCATGTTACCATTTCATGCTTTTCTTCAAAAAATGAACGATTCTCATGCTTAACAGTTCTACTATAAAGCGTGAAAATAAGGTTACGTGGAAGAGTCAACTGAATCGATGGCCCTATTGTAACCATTGTTTCCCGACTATGAGTACGCCGGACAATAATACTTTACAGCGGTGTGGTGTGGCAGGAGATATGGTCCGCCGGATTCACAGTACATCTACAACGGTTAAGAATAGGGCACTGATTTCAGTTGGCGACTTAGTTTGTTGTCTTATGGAGCCCGGCACCGGAATATGGCTCCGAGTGGACCATATCTCCTTTGTAACCGTATGGGCTAAGCGCATGATAAATCCCAGTTCAGAGCGTCGCTGAGAACGAAGTTATCAGACCATAAGTCATTCTAATATACTCTATAAATCAAGCAAATGTGACTGTTCTTTATTATACAAAGTTATTTTAGAAATAAGTATTATAACCAAAGTTACGTGCACACCGCGTAGAAGAAAACAATCATACCATGGACCCGTTCCCCAACCTCGTGCGTAACCCTACGTGTATTACTAACCTCATGCGTAGTGTCCTCATAAACAGACCTTTTATTATGAGTTGTCACAGGTTTGCTTTGGACAAATTGGTCCACTCAGGCATGACATAGTATGCACGTTTAGATTTACGACGAGGTTTCGGGAACGACCCTGCTCGGTTAAAATGGATAATGCGAGTACGCGGCCAGCGACCTAAATATCCTTATAAATGGAGAATGGGGAACTTGGTATGTTCGCAAAAAAAAAAAAACGATTTTTACCATAAACCATCGTTCCAATTTGTTTTTTAATCGGTCACCCTGTTTTGTTTTGTTTTTTTCGAATGAAAAAAAACAGGTTTTCGATAAGCAAGGGTTTAAAAGCCTAGGTTTGCGATCGAAAATATCAAGTTTCTCGGCCGATAAACTGGGTTATCAAAAACCTATACTGCTTTTCGAATCGATTAACTTAGTTCCGAACACCCAAGCAGGTTTTCACCTGATAAATGGGTGGTTTATCAAGAACTTAGCTTTCGAATCGATCAACCTGGTTTCGAAAAATCAGTTTATCAATCGAAACACTTGGTTTATCGGTTTTGAAAAAAAAACAGGATTTATGTTGTTGTGCAAATACGTGCCATAAGGCAGTAAATGCATTTGACCTTTCCAAAAGTAAGCATTAATGATTTCTTACAAATTTTGGTTCTGGCATTCGATATAATCCTATTCACTTTTCTGTCTGTTGTAGGGGCCCTCCTACATAGTGTATTGCTTCAAATGCGGAGGGAAAAACATAATCCATCAGGTTGAGAATTTGTCTTATTTTAATGACACCCATCCGTAGCTGAGAACCACGTCAAAAATCTGCATTTAAAAATTGCGACAACGTATGGGTATTTTGAAATGGTATCTGTAAAACAATACACTCATTTCTAACAGTGAACAGAATATTAGAGCATCTCCTGTTTCTCCTGATACGTATGTGTGACTGAAGAAGAAAAATGTCACTCCTCAGTCATTCTTTTATACAGGCCTCTAAATGTCAATTCATACTTCACTGCCTGCAGTGGCAGTAAAAATGGATGAAAACCATCTCTGGCTCAACGAGCAGACAGCTACACAGTTGAAACGCATACACTGCTGCTATGTTGATCAGAGATGGTTTTCAGCAATTTTCAATGCACTGCGTTGTAGTGAAGTATGAATGGACCTTAGTCAATACAAAAAGCGCAACCCAAAACAAAGAAATGTATTTCCATAAAAAGGATGTGTAGCAAACAACATTAATTAAACACATTTGTTTAAAAAAAAAAAAAAAAAAAAAAAAATTCATATCAACTGCTTTCTACCAATCATTAAATGTTATCACTATTGAAAATAAAATCATCTATTATTAATTGAGTCCAAAATGCGATTCATCGTGTGCCCCGACTGTTGGACCACAAGGAAAATACAAAGAATGCTGGTTTCAACAACCTTGATTAGTGCGTCATTAAGATCAGATTTAGTTCACCTAATGCTCTTTTACACAAAACCAGCTCGGCTTCTACCCTTCCTCTGCGCCCTCCTATTAAAAAAATATGAATTAGGCTTTTACATTTTGGACACATTATCACATGACCTTTCCATAAAAGTGAAGCATATTAAATGATTTCTTAATCAAAATTTTGTTTCTGGGCAAATCTCAGATAATCCTATTCCACTTGCTGAATTTGTAGGGCCTCCTATAGTGCATTTGCTAAAATGCTGATTGAAAAACATAGCCATCAGGTGAGAATTGTCTTATTTTAATGAAACAAAATATGGTATGGAAGCTAAAATATTGTACATGTATATAGATGTTTAACCATGTCAAAACCTCCATTTAAGCATTTGCGATTACTTCATAGTTTTAATGGAGCGGTCCAATTTTTTGATTTTACAGGTTTGTCTGTAAATGAACAAACAAATAACAGCACTGTCATATATTTTTAAACGGTATCTGTAAAACAATACACTCCATTTCCACATGAACAAAATATTAGAGCATTTTCTGTTATCCTGATCCGTTTTGTGAATGAGTAAAAAATGTCACTCTCATTCATGTCTTTTATACAGGGGTAAAGGTCCATTCATACTTCACTGCATGCAGTGCAATGAAAAATGGATGAAAACATCTCAGACTCAACGAAGCAGCAATACAGTTCAAATTGCACTGCGCTTCTGCTGTGTTGAGTCGAAGATGGTTTTCAGCAATTTGCACTGTACTGCATTGCAGTGAAGTATTAATGGACCTTTAGTACAAAAAACGCAACCCCAAAAAAAGAAATGTATTTCACATTAAAAAGGCTTTGTAGCAGCAACAACATTAATTTTTTATTATTGAATTTATGTATGAGTTATATAATGTAAAGTTAGGAATGGTCTCAACCCCACTGGGTTGGCTTAAACACTACCCATCATTAAATGTTTTATCACTATTGAATAAAATCATTCTATTAGTTGAGTCCAAAATGCTATTCATCGTGTGCCCCGACTGTTGGACACACGGAAAATAAACAAAGAATAACTGGTTTCACAACAACCTTGATAGTGCGAGGCGCATTAAAGATATATGTTCAGTTCACCTAATGCTCTTTACACCACAAAATCATCTCGCCTTCTAACCCCTTCTCCCCTGCGCCTCCTATAAAAAAAATATGACGTAGTATGCTTTTACATTTTAGTAGACACATCTCACATGACCTTTCCAACAAGTGTAAAGCATCTTAACGGATTTCTTAATCAAAATTTTTTTCCGGCAATTATAGATAATCCTTATCACTTTTCTGTAAATTGGTAGGCCTACATAGTGCATATTCCTTCAAAATGCTAGATTGAAAAACATAAGCCATCAATTGAGAATTTCTAACAGTGAACAAAATATTAGAGCATCTTCTCCTATACTGATAGTATTATGTGACTGAAGTTGAAGAGCCTGCAGCTCCCCAAAAGGCCTCTAGAAAAGGTTGAGGTCTACACAGTGAGCCACAGAGGTTTTAGATTAGAGTTGTTCTTGGTCAATTTTAAGGGTGCTGATTTCGAATCGGTTATGTGTACTTTCATCAATTGGGGAAAGGTAACTCAAATGGTGCCTATTAAAGGGACACTACGCCTTTTTTTGAAGAGTTATAGAATATATGTGGTCTTTTAATGGATATATTTTAGTTTCATCATTTCGTGGTTACATTTATACAATTGGAGATGTTCATGCATGAGCCATAGTTGATCATATAATTATTCTGAGTTGAAGGAAATGTCCCTGAAGAGTGTAGTAAAGGGGTATTTCCATGGTTCAAGGGGTAATTTTGCAGAATAACTATAATGACCAATGCATATTTCGGTACGTTTTTCATACTTTTACAATGATTAAGTGCAAATATGTCTTAACAATGCAACATAACATAAAGGCGCACAGTAAGCACAGCACAATATTCATTTTAAATAGACATTTCATCTTTATGGGAGGAAATTCAAAGAACATTTTTAGGAAGTGTGAATACACAATAATTAACCATCATGACTGCAACTTTCTTCTACAGTATGCGGAAATGGTTATCCGTTGCTGTAAGCTGATGCAAAAACTTTCTTATGTTGACATCAAATTCAGTTGTGAAATATCTAACATTTTTAAGAATTAAAGGGGCAATTCAATTTAAAATTACATGTCTCACATGTACTCCTTTTTAATATTTAAATATACAAATCAAATCCTCCAAATTACAAACCAAGTTATTCAAAGCCCGATCGGTCTTATTAGGGGTTGCCATCCCAAGGGACCAATGAATAAGTAAAATCCGGGGATAATTGACCCCAAGGGCCGATAAAGCCACGGGAAGTCCAACCAGAGTCCACCCAAAGTTGGGGGGGTCTCGATTTTGCGGCGCGTTTGGGAGCGGTTACCTCTCCGATCAGTGGGTCCCTAGTGGGTCTCTTCTTCGAAGATCGCTCGAAGTGTTTACACCAGGGCGACCCCTCCGCCTCCGTTTTCCAATGTGTTTCGATCCAAAGACACCCTCTTCATCGGGACGCTATGGAAGGAAACTCTCTCCAGCCCACTCCAGGAGAATCTCCACGCCTGGTGATGCAAGGGGGCATGATGCTATCATTTCCGAGGTTGTACAAAACGGGCCTTTAATTTCCATCTTCGTCCCTCACCACCAAGGGGAATGGAGGCTCAATCCTTAAAGGTGCAACGAGAGATTTTTGGCATCCTTATATCGGGTCATATCCAGTGATTTCATATAGATAAGACCCCAGAAAATTTCTTGCCTGTTTTTGGGCTATACAGAAATCCTTGAAAGTGAAAATAAAAGGCGAGGTTGATTTGCTTTAATTTCATATAAACAAACGAGGAATTAGTATTTACTCCTATCGTAAATTGATCAATTTTCAAACTTTTTTCCCAGAGAATGATTCGCTAATCTTTCACGTGGGGATATTTTTGTTAGGAAGCTGTACATAGTACAAAAAGCAAATGTTCACATTTTTTAGGGACAATGAATGTGAAATCTCTCGCTGCACTTAAAACCGAAAATACATACGGCCTGGCGTTCTTTGTATGGAGACGCAAGCCGCCATGCTCAAAGTTCTTTAGAAGGTTGGCGTGGCACTACACCTGATTTTCAAGACGCCTACCTATACGTTCTATACGCACAGGTCCTTGCAAAAATGGGAGGGAAGGCTTAAGTAAGCAGTTTATCAGCTCCTCCCCTTCGGTCTCTGCGCGAACGCCCTCCCAGAAACTTTCACACTTCACACGAGTAGTCCAGGTGGTGGCCGAATTCCGGATACTCTAAAGGAAACCATTTTCGTATTTACTTATAACGAGTGGCTTAGGGTAGTCCCTTCTACTAGCTTTGGGTAATGTTGTGCCGTTTGTCCGAGCACTAAGCTTTCCGTAACTAGTGGAATGTGAACGGTCGGCCTGGACCCCTTTTGCAGGCTAGATTGAGGATGAAAGCGTTAACAGGCTTGCCCGGTCAATCCGGTCAGGGGGGGGGGGGAATGGGGGGTGGAGGCGGAGTTGAAGAAGAAAATAGTCCGTCGGTGTTTTTGGCCCGAACACTCTTTCGTCTCCTGGGTCTGCTGGTCAGCCTTGATTGGCGTCGTCTCGTTTTGCAAACTAAAGATGCAGACACTTCCAGCAGGATGAACCACGTCTTGCTCTACAGATCCCGTTCTCCTGAGATCTATTCTCAGACAGTCAATGTTGGACGCATCCAGTCAATTTTTCCCAAGGTAGTCCAATTCAGTCCACCGGTGCTCTCAATCATCCTGATGACGGATGTGTCGAAGTCGGGTAGGGCTACTTCCTCCTCTCTTTCCGGTGTCAGGGGCGCTGTTCTGCGGCACAGGCACGCTTTGGGGTATCTTTCTAAGCCTAAGGTCGGTGGACCCTCCCCCTTGCCAAAAGATTGGTGACGTACATTCAACAAGGAGGAGGGTTAGGACCTCAGCATTCAAAGAAGTTCTTCTCCGCTCCATGGTTCAGGGCCGGAAAATCAGGCCTGTAAGGCCTCCCATGGTCCAGGATACTAGGTTTGGAGCATAGCTCCCGGTGGATGGCATCGCTCCTTCCATCCGATTAGCCCCATTAACTTTTATAGGGTCGATGGTCGATAGGTGGACCTTTCAACATTCAGATGGGGATCATCAACACCCTGGCTTACTACTCTCGGAGCCCGAATCAACCAGGTGGACTGGCGAGATACACTGGCGGCGGGTTGGTCGGGCCGATTACCTCGTCTTTTCCCCCAACGGCTTATGATTCCGTGATTCCCCAAGAAGGTTGGTTCCGCCATCCACTAACTGTCTGGTCTTATTGGTGGCCCCTTCTTGGCCACCTGTCTGGTGCATTCGCAGACATTCTCACTCGGCAATCGCTCTCTGCTCAGGGCAAGGTGTTAGAATTTTACGATTCTTGACTTTAACTTCTCCTAACCGTGTATGTCATGCGCTCAGAGAGCACTCTAAGGTCAATTGGCGATTTCGCTTACAGAAAGTCTTTCATAAGGGGGTTTCTTGTCTAACTGTCCGTTCGGGCTTACCCGCACGACCATCTACAGTACAAGCTTCATAGGGTTTTTGGGATGGCATGACGGTTTTCGCTAGCCGCTCTTTCCTGACCAGCCCTAGTGAAGAGTATGTTCTTGGTTCGTACTCTGTTGCGTCCTTGTTCCGAATGGGACTTGGTCTCGTGTTACAATTCCTTGCACCAAAGAGTTTTGAACCCATCCAGGAGCTTAGTCGCCTGGACGTTTCTAGAATACCACTTCTTGGTGGCTGTCCGCCTGAGGCCGAATGGGGTGTGAGACCCAAGTCTTGCTCACTGAATGGCGGTACCTACACTGTTAAAAATGTCCGTAAATTAAGAAAACAGATTTTCCGTAAATTACGGAAATCTGTTTTAGAAAACATAAGAATAACAAACAAAAAACATAAAAAAATTTTAATTTACGGAAATATTTCACAAATTTCTGGCAGGAGCCATATTCCGGAATTTTTTTTGGTTCCGTAATTTAATTAACGGAAAAATTCTGTGGTAAAATACACATTTTTTTTTTTTTCCGTAATATAGACAAATTTCTGTAAAATTACTGTCAAGTGCCGTTAATATTGGACATAAAATTTTGCTGTAAATTTCTCTAAAATGACCTGGAAAAGATGCCTGCCAGAAATTTTCTCCTTTCCGTAAATTTACGAATATTTTTAACAGTGGTAGCTCCCTTTGGGCGAGGCGAGGTATCTCTTCTTTTCCCATACAGGGGGTTCCTGGCCAAAACACCAAATTCTTTCTTTTATTACCGCGGAAAGCGTGTTCTTTCTGCCACGATTTTCACCATGGTGGCATGCCACTCAGAGGTGCCATGTGCTCGGTTTAGGGACCCCTTGACGGTATCTGGAACCGTAGTACGCCCAAACCCACTCCACATTGACACCGCATGGTCCTGTACCTAGACACAATCAGCCACTGGATTACCTCCTCCGATATGAGCATGAAACAAAATATTGCCTGGCCGGTTCTTTAGAGTCGGGCGCATGATTTTAACTTCAAACCTCATCCTGGGCATTCTATAAATGGCCTCCATTTCCTACCATTGTTGACAACGTCGGATTGATGGAGTGCGGCTTCCACCTTGCAAAAGACTTAAAGAGTGTTGGTTAAACAACGGATAGGAAAGGCCGCGGTCCAAATTCTACAAAGCTACATTAGTAGCTATAATCAAAAAAAAAAAGTGGAAGAGGGCCCGGCACGGGAGGGGGCGTATAGAGGGCTGAGGGAAGACTGGGAAGAGGGTCGTGGGGTGCCACAGAAACTATAGGGGGATTAGGGTGGGGGAAGGGAAGAGGGGTGAGGAAAATGCGAGCAACCAGAAAGGGTGGTTTGAAGCAGAGAGTTAGTGGGGTAAGCAAGAAAAGTAACTGAGCTAATTGATAACAGCAAGTTTCAAGTAGTGGGATCAGGAGATAGGAATTGGGATATACAAGAGGAATGCGAAACCGAAGGGGTGTTGGCGACGGTTCGGGAGAAAACAAGGAAATCCGTAAAGGTAATGTGTCGAAGTTGCAGCATATATTTTGGGATTGCACGACGCATTAGGGAGTGTATGTGAGAGCCAAGTTAGGGATAGCATTAGAGACAATGTTTTTCCGCTCGTAGACGTTGGGCCAGCGGAACTGGGAAGTTAAACCGAGGCGGATCTGTCTTGGCTGGTTTTGAGAGTTGGGCTAAGAGGCGCAGGGGATTAGAGCTGCGGGAAGGACGGGTGTGGGAATAGGGTAGAGCATGCAAAGAGAATCAGATAGAAGGACAGCCGTTGATAAGTAGATAATTGGTTGGCAGCGTGGGAGAAACGCTGTGGTGGATAGCGCCAGTGAGGCTCGATTATATTGGATGATGGCAAGGGGATGGTGGTGAGGAAATGTGCGCTGGCTTTACGACTTGGGGCTGCGTTTGGCGGCGACGGGCAGAGAACGTAGTAGGGGGTTGGGCTAAACAATGGATGCAAGTTGCGTATACCTTGGAGAGTGTTAGTAGGTTGTGGAGGGTGGTGGGTGGGGGGAGCGGTAGAAGGGAACCGATATGGCTTGAGGGGAACGGAGCGTGAAGACACCTAACAGCGGACGAAAGACCTGGATTTTACACGGGGAGGATGTAAGGTGACAAGCGGGTAGCGTGCACGTGTCAGACGGTTGGCCCTTGATATTAGAGGGGCTGGCAAGACGGAGGCTGTTGGTAAAGAGGGCGGGGGAGTCGGGTGGGGTTGTATTGATTGGGGAGTACTGGGGCATGTGTTCGGAAGGAATGGTCCGTGAGGGACGATAAGGGGAACCTATAATGGTCCTTCTTGAAGTGGTTACTGTCACGCAAGATCGACGGCGTTGGGTGTGTCGGGTCCAGAGTGGAGTGGAGAGTGGCGATTGTTATCAGGTAATCGATGCATCCGTGGTGTTGGAGGAATCGCTGAATGTGGCGACCACGACAAGGGCTTGTGCGCGGCGCGAGTGAGAAGGCAGGCCCAGTGTCCCGAGTCCGGCAGAGGAATGGTGCAGTAGGGGTAATGGATAGGGGGACATCCCACTTCTTGAGTTATTCCCAACACTCTTACACCAGGCCGAACGTCTACCCCTGATCGCGATCCATTACGGAGACCACAAACCACCAGAAAGAACTCAAGCCTTTTTTCTCCCCCGTCAAGAATTGCTGGAAGGTGTACTTAGGATTTTGAGACAATGTTTATTGCTGGGAAATGGTAAACGGTAAACCACTAAAAACATATGTGTCATAGTCCACACTATGATCTGTTTTGAATTTTTGTTTTTGATGGCCAAATTAATTACCTCCACCTTTGCCAGAAAATTCAAGGTGAAAGTCGGGAATGCATCTTATGCTATATTTTGTAACTTTTTTGCCCCTTTAATGCCTATTGGGTATTCCTTACCATCATAGGAAGACATAAGCAATCATATGGATCAATAACACAATATTTTGATGCTCTTTTAAATTTTTTGTCTTAAAGTCTTCAAAATCTTTGGCTGGACAATATTTTAAATTGTGATATTTTGAAATTAAAGATTACCCCTTAATGTATTTTGGGATTGTATTGACCCCTGCGATTAACTTTATAAATGACAAAAAGAATCAATGTCCTAACCATTTATTATTTTGTTACGCTTTGCACAAAGAAATTTGAAGATTTTCAAAGTAAGCGAATGCCCCTTTAAATGCCAGTTTTGTAATTTTATTTCTGTTTGGATTTTTTTAATAGCAATAGATAAGCAATTGTACATTGACAAATATTACAAAAAGATGCGGTTTAACTTTGACTGCAAAGTTCCAATATTAATATTCAAAATCAAGGATTGCCCCTTTATTGAAAATTTAGGAACGTCCATCCACCGACTTTTTAACGAAAGTACAACATAAGAGATTTGGATCATCACCCAAAATTGGACCGTTTCTTTAACCTTCTGTGGGCTCACTTGTGTAGACCCCCTCAAATTTGCCACCCTTGGCTCTCCAACTATTAAGTAAAAATAAATGTCCACTCTTCATTCGTGTCTTTTATACAGTGTAAAGGGTCCATCATATTCACTGCTGCGGCATAAAAATGGAAAACCACTTCCTGACCAAGCTACAGCAGCAACACCGTTCAAATTGCATGGATAAAACCATCTCTGACTCAACGAAGCAGCAACACACAGTTCAATGCATGGCTGTTGGTTGTGAGTCGGAGATGATTTTCAGCAATTTGCACTGCACTGCAGTGAAAAAGTATGAGAATGGACCTTTAGTCCAAAAGGCGGACTCCCAAAACAAGGAACCGCTAACTTGACTTGTCTGAACCAACTGAACAACTAATGATGAGCGTAGACACGTACATGGCGCATTTCCTAGCTATTCATATTGGAAGGACGTTTCCAGCAGCACTGAATTGATTATCGGTATACGATATTCATAATACAAAAGTCCTTCTTTGCGATACATACTTTCCATCGCATGTATATTGTTTACAGCCAATTACCAATGCAAACTGTGCAAAAATGCTCTATTTTTTGGAAAATTGGGGCGCTATTTAAAAATTGCTTGGATGAGCTGATGGCAGTGGAGATCTATGTATGTAGTCCGCTTGAATGAAGATTGAGGTAATGTTTGGAAATCAAAGCATTACATACATATATATACTATATATAAATATATCTGTAATTTATCTATACGCTATAGATAGATATATATACTATATATATATATATAGTATAAAAATTAATATATCACTATATCCTACGATAGGGCGAAATTTTCTATTCATAAAACATAGAGTTGACGTTATCCTTGTTTGCGCTTTATTCCGTCAAAAGAAATGAATATTAATTTATTGGCACATGAGAGTTAATCTCATTAGCTAACAAAAAACATTGACATTCAATATAGCATAATAAGAAAGGCTCATTTTAGACAATGAAGAGTAATATTTTCGACCTATGGTTCAATCTAGAAAATATTATTATTTTATATATATATATAATAAATTACAAAGATAGACATTTGGAAAGGCAACGTTACTCTGAGTTTCACGGTATACCCTCACTTACGATCACTGGTACCGATATAAGAGGAAGATAGGTAACCAGTGATCGTAAGGAGGGTATACTCGTGAAACTCAGAGAGGAACGGTTGGCCTTTCCAGAGGTATATACTTTGTAATTTATTTTACGCTCTCCTGTAAGGGATGAGCACTGTCTTAATTCAAAGATAGTCAACTGGACATAATCCTGTTTACATGAGTATATATATATAGATATAGATATATATATATATATATATATATATATATATATATATAATTATATATATAATAATATATATATAGATAATATATATAGACTATTATACGATGAATCTAAACAGCATCAGAGTGTTCGATACAGAGGAAATGTAGAGCAGGATATGATTATACACGATATATCATCAGTAGCATTACTCGGAGTTCAACGCAGCTAAATCCCACCCTGCAGATGATTTTGAATGTTTAGTAGTGTGGGGAAGCTTACGGGTGGCAACGCGCGAAGGAACGTACAGAGGCGCAAGGCAGTTGGTAAACTGCAATGTGCGTACGCAACTCGCGCAAAGTGAGCATCCGTCTTATACACTTATTTGTTTTCCCGTGCCTACAAGTTGAGATGATTTCAGGGTTCATTGTTTGATAGGGATTACCCTTGCTGGCACAAATTTGCAGTTTTTCTTTAAGGCAAAGGTTCGTTCTTCTCCAGGTGTTAGCTCTTTAAGATGTTCCAAGATTACTAATATATATATATATATATATATATATATATTAATATATAATAGATATAGATATATAGATATAGTATATATAGAGTAGAGAGTGTGGTTTGCTGCCCAGCACTGGAAGGATATAGTGTAAATGTCCAAACAAGAGGTAATGGAAACAGTGCTGAAAATGTAGTTAACTGATAAATCATGTAAATAGAACGAAGTTTCGACATAAATTGTCTTTGTTAAGTTCCTTAAAACTACTGTTGTTGTTGTGTGTGTTTGGTTTGAATGGCGATTTCAGCTGTAGGGCTATGTGCGCCAGACACAAATACGATGTTAAATTCGATTACGTAATTCTATTCCTATAGTAGACAATGTAGACCGTGGTACTGCATGAAACGCTGCAACTTTGCATCTCAAAAAAATAGAAACGGTATCGTTACGGAGCCACCAGCATGTTTTCCAAGATTTCTCCAAGCCTTAATTTTCCTCAAAGCTCCATAGTCGCTGGTAATCCACGAGTCAGTAGCTCTGGTGAGAAATACGGCTGCGTTCAATATAGGTATCAGGCCAATACCCATATGCCCCCGTTAGTTCACCAAGGCTGTCTCCGGCCTCGTATACAAAGCTCGAGTCGCTGGGAACTAGACCGTCTCCAGCCTCGCCTCCATGCTCGAGTAACTGATGGATAACCAAGCTGTAAAACCATGCTGGGACGACGCTGGTAGGCCTATAAATTCAGAGCATAACGTGCTGGAACGTACCACTGGTAGCCGGGTATCCGTCTGGTACCACGTGGCGGTGGGTTTGGTGCCCGCGAAACACATACTGTGCCGGTTCTACGGGCCTTACCAGACCTTAAAACTACTCTTAAAGCTACAAAAGTTTATACATCATTAAATATAGAATCCATGGTGTCAAAAGGGGCGATAAAAACGTTGGATGACGTCAACAAAATGTGTAAGAGCAGAAAATCCACCTGCAACTGAAGGTCGAATTTGACGTTCAGCCGGAGGGTTTGCTGGTATTTAAAGTGGCAATGATACGTTGTTCAGCAATGTGTCTGAGATGGTTGGGTTGCCAGCGTGGAAAGAACAGCTGTGATGGAAACATGTTGATGATATGATCAAGATGGTGAAAGTGGACCGCAAAAACGGTTTGGAAGTTGACATGATTGCGGATGGAGCGGATTGATCTGAAGAGCGCACAGAATTGGAGTTTTTGTTTCTCCGATAATAAAGATTGTCACACTTCTGGCAGACGATGGCGTGATAACTTTCTTATGGTACTATGAATGAAGATGTGATGTGGTGCCGTCTGCCGTTGGATCTTGACGTCAGGAGTGCTTAGAACCAGGAAACAAAAATCAATGAGGAATTGACCGTGATGTCTGCCGTTCCCGTTAATCAGATTTCACGGCAATTCATCACACTCCGTTGGAGCTTCCGCGGTTGGGAATATTACAAGACGTCGCCAGCTAAGGGACATAAACAACGGCCCCATAAGGCAATGGGCACACAGCAACCGCATGCTTTTGCATAATGACTATGCTTTACATAATGAGCTATGCTATAGCAGTAGATAGCATTTATGCAAAAAAGCTCTGAGCAATCGTCCAATGGCGGTGCCCCTGAGGTGTCACACAATTTGCTGAGTCACTGTTAGGGGACTGTTAGAACGTACTGACAAGTCTTGCACCGTGGTCTGTGACAGGGGGACATGCAGGTGAGTCAGTATATGGATCGGTGGCGCGAATGAGATACTTGGTATATTTTGTTCAGCGACGCCACGGCGGGGATGCGAAATGGCTGAAAATGTGTTTAGTGGAAGTGTGACTCGGCAATGTAGAGTAATTTTCATAACCATGTTGCGAAGGACTGTGTTGATCGGATGATACTTGAGCACTAGGGGAATGCGATCAGTGTCCTCAGAGGTCTTTTCCTTGGGTTGAAGCGTATAGGCCCTATCACCACATAACATCTTCATTCATATGTACCAGTAAGCATGTTGATCTACGCCATCGTCTGCCAGAAGTGTGGTCAGCTTTATATCGGAGAAACAAAAACTCCAATTTCTGTGCGGCTTTTCAGATCACATCCGCCCCATCCGCATCATGCAAATCCAACCCGTTGCGTCCACTTTAAACCATCTGATCATTCCCATCAACCATGTTTCCGTCACTGCTATTCTTTCCACTGCTGGCAACCCAGACCATCTCAGACACATTGCTGAACAACGTATCATTGCCACCGTAAATACCATCAAACCCTCCGCCATGAACGTCAAATTCGACCTTCTCAAGTGCAGGTGGATTTTTGCTCTTACACATTTTGTTTGAACGTCATACCAACGTTTTGTATCTGCCCATTCGTTGACACCCCTGGATTCTATATTTTAATATGTAATAAACTTTTGGTAGCTTTAATAGTAGTTTTAAGGAAATTAACAAAGCCAATTTGTATGTCGAAACTTCGTTCTACTTACCATGATTAAAGGTCCATGGCCCGATCGCTAATAGCCTCGTCCCCAGGACCCCATATTTTACCGGAATTGGTCAACATTTTGGTATCAAAAGAAGCTAACTATTTTTCTCAATTTACCTTTGAAATTTTAGGGCTTAAAAGAGTTTGGTTTGGAGTTAATAAACGAAAATGTGGCCCATTGTTGGTCGCCCAATATTAAATTTAAGCAAGTACTCTATGGGGCTTTACGAAATCCGTTTTATCCCTCACATCAAAACGTGATTGAAATCATCGGCGCGAAACTTTAACAGATGGGGTTTTGGGGTGAAGTCGGCAAAGGGGTCGTATCAAAATGTGGCAAACTTCATATCCTTAATTCGGGCCATCCCCCTTTAACATCATGTTAACTATTTTCAGCACTGTTTCCAGTACTGTTTGGGGGGGGGGGGTTTTTTGGTGTCTCATCTTGTTTGGACATTTGACCTATATCCTTCCAGTGCTGGGCGCAACCACGACTCTCCTCTCTCTCTCGTCATTCATCATGTGCAATTCATCTCTCTCTCTCGGTCTCTCTCTCTATATATGCTCAATATCTCATCTCCTTCGATTAATCTACGTAGACATCTATCGCATCTGCGTCTATATCGCTCATCTTTCTATATACCGTTCCATCACCTTTGGGAGCGCGGCACCATTTGTTGTTGTTGGTTAGTGAATGAAAATCAATGCTTGTACGCGGAAGCTGGCATCTTTAGATTAAAGCATGAAGAAAAATAGAAGGTTTATCCCAATATGGTACTTGAAATTAACAGTAAGTCACGTCACGTATTCTTCTTTCCCTGGCTGTTGGACTCATACTTCTGCTAATTAATCACAAGCTGCTCATCGGTGTGCACAAATGTATCGTTCTCCGACCAATATGAGCTAGTGTATAGAAGAAGCAAAAATATTAATTGGCCCATAGACCCTTGATGTGTTAATAATGTGGTAGACACATTTTGAAGATGAAAAGTTTCCTAGACCTTAAATGTCACTGGGTATTATGGCGAAAAATATTAACTTTCTTCCGATGATACACTCCACCACAGTTCTATAGAGTGCTCCGAAAGTGCTAAAAAGAACATTCAACTGAGACCTATTGGTCAGTAGGTGGGCCTTTATCACGTACAACTGTGCCAAATCACTCACAAACATTTTATCACCATAGTTTGGTAACTCAGTAACTTCACGTTGCTATTCGCAGGATTTTTGCCAATAAATAAAGACTGAAAGGGTAGACGATGATCCCCGGGGGCCACTCACATATGAGAATGTACACATGCGTGAGGCAATTTGTTTTTCGAAGCACCCCTAAACGAGTTTTCTTTGTGAGCAATTTACCCCTAAACAAGTTTTTACGCGCTTCCCCCCAAATTTTACCCCCTAACAAGTTTTTAGCGCGCTTCCCAATTTTTACCCCTAAACAAGTTATAAAGTTAATTAGAACACCTAAACAAGTTATGGTCTAAATATGACCCCCTAAACAAGTTTTACATGAATGTCAACAATAGGCTTGATTTGGGGATTTATACAAAAGATCATTATATGTATGTTGTCAAAGACCATTCTAGGTATTTCCGCCGATTTTTATCTCCCACGAATACGTCATATTTTGACATCAAATTTAGATTCAGTAAAAAAGTTCATGATGGTTTCCAATTCAAAAAATCATTCCCAAGTATAACCATAGAACCTCTTTGGTTTTGACCAAGAGGTTCTATATAGATAGAGAGGCAAAACGTTACGTAATCTTTAGAAATTCATCGTCTCGCATGTTTTGCCGACCACAAAGAAAACATAGAGTACCAACAATAGAAAGCAATGGCTGCCTCCGCTTTTTCCACAAACTGTGGGTGCCGCTTGCATATACACTAATCGGTAGTGATACAAAGTGATGTATGTGTTAGAGGTGGCCAGGTGTAATAATAGTGCACCTGGATCATTGTGCTCAGATACTCTTTTTTCTCATAATGCAATGCGCGCTTAGGTGAAAAGATGTTTTCATTGAGGCGGTTTATTTAAATCAAGACGACTGACGTGTCATTTCATTCGTTGTGTGGCCATGGGTAGGACAATATTTAACCACCCAATAGCACCCAACATCCAACAACTGATATTTTGGCGGATTGTTTGTATCGAATTAACATTATGTGTGTATACAAGCACCCAAACCAATAATTATTCCGTGCAATATTCAAAATGTCAGCGCCCAGCACGGACGACTGGTTTTGAATGGGCTTCACCCCCTTGGTTTTGACTTGAGAGACGCAAGCTACACTCATGGCATTCATGGGAATTCCCATAGGCATACAAGTCTTTAAAAACAAAATCTTTAAAAAACGGTGTACAACCCACAAGTCTCACTTACATAAAATACTTCAAAACACATAAAAGGGGGTGCACATCTATAAACGCTGCTGTTTTACTTAAAAATACTTCAAAAGACATAAAAATACCCTTTTTTTATATCAGGTACTGGAATTTTAATGAATGGGCCTGAAACGTTGAAGGTACCTGGGTTAGAATAAGTTTAACCAGTTAATAAAATATTGTCAATAACCTTGGGACTCAAAGCACGTGGAAGATTCTGGCCCGAAATCATGCTCCAGGACCATGACCAGTCTTATTATCTCATAAGGCAGCTATTCAATATTTTTCTACTTCAATCCACAACTCTGATGTTTTTATGATTCCAATCTCCAACTCTAAAATACAAATAAAATCATAAACTAAATTTTGTTCCTGGAGTGGGATTCGAACCCACGACCTTTAGATAACAAGACGAGCGCCCACAGACACACGCCACGCAATCCGAGCCGGCAGGAAGTCGTTCTTTTGTAATACTTCAATATAAACGTTAAAGGAATAAAGCGCACACATAATAATGAATAGCGCCCCTATGAGACGAGTTGAAAATATATGCTCCTGTAGCATGATTTCGGGCCAAAATCTCCAAGAATCGGACTGCAATACATGTTTGTTCCAGAGTAGTTTTATTTTCATCGAAATTGAAGTACTCCCAATGTGACAAGTATAGCATGCCCGTGTGTTATTCAATAGGTCTATAACTTAGTGCATGTAGGCATGTTAGCATAGGACACGCATGGGTGATTGCACTCACATAGTGGAGTGGAACCATGCATCCAGTCCTGGTAACGTAGAAGAAATTTTAAAGTTACTGCCCACCCCTAGTTTATGTACATGGGGGCAACCAGTACAACAAGGTGCTTGACTCAAGTTCCTTCCTTGATCGGTAAAGTTTTTGCAGGTGCATATCACGGCTACGTAACGAATTATTGTAAGTATAGTGTTTAAACATCTTAGGAGTGCTTGAATTTTTTACAGTTACAAAAAAATGTGAGACCAGCGGTGGTTTCTAGAGTTTGCACTATAAGCTAATTATAGAGAATAATGTGTCTTGTACAGACTCGGGCGTATAGGGTGTGCAATTTAGCTTCTCCCTCTCAAATAGGGCATATTTTTAGTAGAGCTCTCGCGTAAATCTGTTTTATGATTATTATGTGTTTTTTATTTTAGTTTGCTGAAATGTTAAATATCTTGTTTTTAGTAAATTAAGAAGTTTTACTAGTAATTATGTTGACTACAAACCACAAACCGATTTGGGCGCTTTGGTGTGAACCGGTCACGGGTGTTACTCCTCCGTTATTTATATGTTAAAATTAAAAAAAAATAACCCTTACAGTGGGGTTGATTCTTCAGCTCCAACGGTTAAGGAATACTTGCTTGATAATATAAAAAAAAGGATTTTTCGTCAAGATTTCGGTTTTACGTGTTACGGCAATGACGACGTCTACATTGGCATACGCTAATTGCGGTGATAACGCCTGAAACCTTTTCAACTGCGTGACAATATAACAATGGACCTGCACTCCCAGATGAAAAGGAGTCTGTAGTGTTTTTCTCCTCCACATACCGAGCCGATTGTTGAATATCTTTAGCTCCATGGTTTGCTGAAGTCTATGTGTATCCATTGGTCACTGATATTGGGAAAAGAACTTTAGGTGACATTTTATTCATTTTCAAGAAAATGTGCCATTTTTTTGCGGGAACAGACGGTTATACGATTTTAATAATTTATTATAAATTTACACTTGGTTTTGCCCTCACCCCCTAATGGGGACTACGAAACAACATCATAGAAGGACCTGCCCCATAGTCTTATACAAGGCCCACAATCACTTCCATCCTTTAAAAATATGTTGACGTTTTATTGTATGAAAACTGCAAGAAAAATTATAATATAGGTTGGCAGTGGGGTGTGACATCAATGCCACCCTTGCTGTGCACCTGGTAGTGCTCCTTAGCAGATTTCTTTCAAAATTCTTTTTAATTTCATTTATAGGCGTTCGGTTTAACAATGGCGCTTTGATTATGGAGTAATGTGCAATCAATTTCACGTGACGTTACGATGGTCTTACAATACAGCGTGAATTCGAATTTCTGTTTCATTGGTCAATCAAATTAACAATTTACCATTCAATTTCATATTGACATATGGACCTATGGTTTATCATTTTTCTCATTTCTAGATTTTTCTATTAAATTAATTGCTATGGCAATATATAATCATGGAAATATGACAACGGGTGAAAATGGTGTGGGCTTATGATTTTGCTTTTGTTTGCTCGTTTAGTTTTGATCTTTCTTGTGTTTTGTTCACTTGTTTGTTTTTATCAACAAGGATGGTCAACAGGGGATATATAAAATTGGATGTGATTTTTGTCTTGCAATCATCTTCAAACGTTTGCTTTCTTTCTATGAGACTATGTTTATATCCAGGTATTTGTAAATGTGGATTAATCGCAACATTCAAAATTTAAACTGCAATAAAACTATTATTGAGTCTTTTAACTTGATTTGGGATTGAGCATAATGGGCCTTTTCTAAGCTTTTCTTACTTTTGTTAGAGGATTAATGAAAGTGAATGCTTGAATAGTCCTCGCTTATCAAACCGTCTGCATATTGAGAGAAATAGAATACACGTTGAGCGGTATTGATCGTCAATTCACTAATTTGAAATGGTTTGTTACTTGTCATTTACTTTCGCGAGAAAACGAAAGCTTGTTTTACTAAATCGAGTTAACCAAGTTAGAAATTGTCTAGGAAAAACCTATATTTTAGTCCAAAGTGAAACTTTTTGGACACCCTCAATATGTTATATCATGAAATGATTTAATGACAGATTGCATGAACCATGTTGCATGAGAGCCGCGTCGTCGATTCGATTTGGGGATTTTCCCAGCATGTAGCATGGCGTCCGTGCCTGAAGTTCTAAGTATAAAATTGGAGGTGCACATTCAGTTGGAATGGGCGACACTCCCTGGCAAATTTTTTGCTCCTTATTGACACTTTAGCTAGCTGGGAAGTTTTTAAACCCATTGATTTAATGGCTGTGGATTTCAAATTTAAAGAGACATGAGGACATTTCCAGAAAGAAGGGCCCCATTTTTTTTTCGAACCCAGTTTTTGAAATGATTTTTTTTTGTATAGGGCCTACTTGGAATACTTACCAATGTATTAGATTACACCTGAATAAATGAGCCGAATGCGCTGTCGTTATGAATAAGATCATTAAGGTGATGATTTAGAATTCTCTGTCGTGCACGATAAAACAATCAAAGCATGCTTTTCTTTAGCATGTATAGGGACGATTACGATAGCAGGTAGGTTTAAAACATAGTTTTTGGTTTTACTCTTTACTTGTTTGTCCAATTACCTTCTAAACGTTCTCGTTAGGTGTTCTATAATTGCAAATTGAAGAAATTTGTATCCGCAAAAAATCTCCCCGTCCCTTTAAAGCCCATAGCTGGCAAACCTATTCCTTCAAACTTTCTCCCGGCTGCAAGATCATATACAAATTTTGCAAGAACTACCAAATGTGAGAAAATATTGTAAAAGGAATTCCCTTTTATTGTTTGTGTACTTCAGATGAAGTACAACTTGACGCATAACCCCCGCAGCCGCGCGCAAGTGGCTGTAAGCCTGCTTAAAACTAAAACGGGGATCCGTCTGCTCATACAGTCCACGATAAGGGTATTTAGCCGGCTGACTATGTTTTCAGTTTGTAGACTTATGGACCCATCTTTTTCACATTCATGCGGGGACAATTGAATATTAATTATTAAAGAACAATATACAGATGTTGAATCTTAAAAAGGAATTTTATTATGGGAATAACAGCCAATTTTGGAAAAAATAAAGATTTGATGACGTCACGGCATTGATTGGTTTATTATTTTGCTTCGGGGGACCCATTCAGGTAAAAATGACGTACGTATCCCTACATTGGAAAAAAACAACCGATTATCGTCATCGTACGTCGGTTTTTGAATCAGTAGGGAAAAGGTAAATTTTGTACTGTTTAGACATGATAAACGGTGTCTTTTGGAAAAAATAATAGCACTTTGGGCAGAGGGTCATGTACAGACCTTGATTTAACATAGTCGGATTTATATATACCGGTCGCCCCCGAAGAGCAAACTGATACCTGATACCTGACACGTGACCTGGTACCTGACACGTGACACCAACCTATTCATCTCGTTACCGTTTATAACTACAATACGGCAAAGCAGCAAGCATTCTGTACCTCCGTTGTCACAGCGTAATCGATCAAGATGTGAGACTATATATGCGGTTCTGTAGTAAAGACTAGTTTCAATGCATTTGAAGGCGTAGTAAAGACTATTTTCAATGCAGTTTAAGTCATAGTGTGGTACTTTTCAAGGAAGTGACTATTCGCCAGACTAGTCCGGCGAATACTTTTGTGAAATCTATTTACCGGACAAACTTATGCGGGCGCTATTTATACTAGTATATCTATCATATCACAATAGTATTATCGGTTTATTCCGTAAAGCTTATGTAGGATTAAAATCAATCACCACCCACATCCTCCCTCGCTAGTGTAGTGGATAAGAGCATCGATTTATAATGCAGGTATTACAGGTTCAAATCCAACCATGGCCTTTTTCAAATGAATGTATTTCATTCAGTATTATTTTAGAGTAGGCAAAGGCTATATGCACGACTGTCGTGCACACAATTCTAAATTGGTTATACTATGGCAATACCACAGGCGTATCATTTAGTCATAACACCATAGTCGTACCACCACTCAAATTGTAAAGTATGCTACAGCCATGCAATTAAAGCTACGCAGTGTAATAATCAGTAAATTTTGTAAGTTGTGCTTAAATTATCAAAGTTAGGCCCAAGGCCCACGTCCGTTGCCATTGTTTTATTCGTCACTGCTATTAAAGTTCAAATTCAATCATGCTTCTGTTTAAATTACCTGGGCATAAAAAACTCAAAACTCCAGTAAACTATGCCCCTGCAAAGTAATCTCTATCAAACAAATACCCTTGAACATACGGGCCATGGCTACAGAGCTATGCGATCTGTAGCCATGCGCACCGGATAACTCAATATCACAACAGCCCTATTATAATTATATACACCCCCCAAAACCATTGCACTCCTGGGTGGCGCTGGTAAGACGATACCAGTGGATACATACACCAGTTACACCAAAAACACAAAGAGTTTGGGGGGATGGGTTCCGTGACTCATGAAAACACTTCAAAAGGAAATTGGCATGGTCGGCTAACAATGGTATGGCAAACGAAATACAGTTAGTTAAAATTAGTTCACAAATAAAAATAACGAGTCAGGCGTTTTTTATGTTTTATCTTCTGGATGGCATATTGGTTATATGTAACTGCTCCGGCGGGAATAAAAATACTGGGTATTTAATAACTAGCTGGCTTTCAGGAACCGATTTGTATTCTGTCAGGTGGTGTCATTTGGATGCTCCTGTTATGTACGCCGGGTCACAGTGCACCATAGAAAAGTTATTATTAAGCGGGGCACAGTAACCCATTGCTCCAATTGAAAGTACGTAAAATGTAATTTAAAAGAACTTTTCCAACACGAGTAAAAACCATTTTGATTTTTTCAATGCTGAATCACTGATAAGACATGAAAACTTGCATTATGCTTAATTAACTTTACAACATTCCTATTAACTTTTACTATATAAGAGAACTTCGGTGAACAGCGCCACTGTATTTTGGCGGTCGTGACATCTGCGCATAGGAGGAGAACTTTGCATAATAATTTGCCTAATTCCTTCCATGAAAGGTGAAAGGTTGTTAAAAACAGTGGGACTCTGATGTTAATGATCTAAAAAATTATCGGCCCATTGCGAACTGTGTTACTTTCCAAGATATCAAGAAAGCAAGTCTCTCTGACTGAAAGTCTATCTTGTATAAAAATGGCTTATTATAATATGCCAATCAGCATATCGTCAGTTGGCGTTAGACAAGCAAGGAAGCAGTTTGGAATTTGCGTGACTTATTCTGCACCGCCATTTGATACCATCACCCATCCATCTTGTTCGTGGCGTCTTCAAAGTCGGTACGGCATTGGGGCACTGTGTTACGATGCTTTCAAATCATCTTACTAATCGTTCCCAAGTTGTTGTTGGAATGATAAGATTTCAGACATTCATATCCTTCCTTGTGGTACCCCAACAGGGAGATGTCAAGGGCTCTGATTTCATCCTAATCTTGTCCTTTGAGTGCGTGAGTGATGGTGAACATAGATAAATTACGCACATGGTTTATGCAGATGAGCACACACGACTGTATTTAGCACTGCAGTCATTTCAAGACATCTGAAGCTATACTAATTGGAAAGTTGTATCACCAATGGCACATGAATGATTCGAAGACAGAGATTGTGCACTTCAATTCTAAACATCGCACTCCTTCACTATACCGCATGTTATCCGATGATACCAGAATCAACATTTGCCGATTCTGCTAAGGATCTTGGTGTTTGTTACACTGGATAGGATACTTCAAATGAAAGATCACATGTAGGTGTGATTTAGGTCACTTTGACAAACCGCTCTTGATAAGTCGCCTGTCTGAACAATCTACACTGGATAAAAGTTAAAGACTGCATCCGTTTCAAACTCTTACTCATTATCTATAAGATACGAAAAATTGTATGGCTTCCAGTGTACCTCGAGGAACTTACTCGGATTATAATCCATAGTATTTTCTCTACGCTCATCGTCGACGAAGGTCTTCTTAGTGCTGGCCCACGAAGTAAAAACTATGTATGGGCTACCGGGATTTTGCCCCATTGCAGCTCCCGTCTGTGGAACAGCCTCCGGTGGATGTTGAGAATGACACAAATGTTTCCACTTTTAAAACCTAGATAACTTTTTTTTATCAGAGTGAGTGAGTTGGGCAATGGTCCATATGCTGAACCTCTTATTTCTTTTTTTGTAGTAATTGAATTGGTTTTGAAAGCATTAGGTTTACATTTAGTTTATATTGTATTTTTCATTAAAGTCTGACTCAGAGATGTCTGAATATAAGTTTTTAATATATTAATTAAAATACAAAAAAAAAAAAAAAAGTCAAACTAGAACTAAAAGCTAGTCACCTAGGTGCCTCAATTCAAAGTTTGAGATGATCGGATTTTCGTTTGATTGCAGTACACATTTATGTGTATATAACGTTCAATGGGATGTGTTGTATAACAAAAAGTTCCGGATCCGGAATTTTGAAACAAAAGATGTGCTTTCTATATGAAGGGACTTCCGATTTGAGCTTAAGCATTTCACATAGTAAGTAGTATATGGACAAGATTATGTACATGCAAAAAAACACAATTATTTGAAAATTGAGGGCGCCCTCAATCGGGAAATCTTAGCGGGCCTTTAATTTATAGATTAAGAAAATGTATTTTTGGTTGTGTTTGTTGTGTTTATATTTAAAGCGCGTAGTTAGTGATACTCTGTTGTAGCGCTTTTAAGTGTGGCTGGGGTTTCTTTGCCTGGGGATACTTACTCAAAGGGTAGTGAGTTTTTGAGGGGGCAACTCGCTTATTTTGATATTTGCTTGTTTACAAGGTCTTTAGTTATTGCAGAGTAGTTTTTGATTCCATTAGGTTTCTTTTGTACACTCATGAACCGCCATTTCTTTTATTGTATCTGAAATGTGTGGTATTCTCAAGTTGTGATCCCCTCGAGTGAAACTGGCGTGGGGGGACACCAAAGGGGGCGCTCGACCGCTTCCATGAGCGGAGCAGGCGGGCGGACGGCCAAGAAATCAAATTTCAGACGTTCGCCATTGGTTTTTAAACACGTAAAAGCAAAAATTTTGACGAAAAATTCGGAAGTTTTATATGTGTCAAGGAATATTTTATTATCCAAAAACGTGGAGTTGGAAGAATCAACTGACTGGAAGGATATGTCTTATTTTTTTTGTAATGAAATAACGACTACGAGGATGAGGTCTGAAGTGGAGGGCAACTCGCTCTTTTTTATCGAACAAGTCTTTATTTATTAGTAGAGTAACGTTCTGTCAACTACACTCAAGGAACGCCATGATCAAACTCTTCTCAATGTGATCACCTCGAGTGAAACTGCTTGGCCACAAGGGGGCGCTCGACCCCGCTTCATGAGCGGAGCACGGGAGGACGGCCAAGAATCCAAATTTCAGACGTCGCCATTGTTTTAACAGTAAAAGCAAATTTTGACGAAAAATTCCGGAATTTTTTATATGTTTGTCAAGGATATTTTCTTATCCAAAACCTTGAGTTGAAGAATCACTCCACTGGAGGGGATATTTCTTATTTTTTTTGTAGGCATAACGAACGAGGACGAGGGTGTATATGGGTCATGGGAAACACCCATGATCGACCGACATCAAAGCACCCAAATTGTTGTGGTTGCACTCAGTATAGCTGTAATTTTCTTTTGACATTTTGGGTGAGTTGCTATATTGAACGAGGCTTTGGCCGCCACCGCCTGGAGCGGAAGCTTCATCGCCACATGACCCCCTCGCCCTCCAAGCGCGACACCTCGAGCTGAGTTTATTATTTTTAAAACCTTTAGTTATATTTTCTAGAACTTTCAAAATGCATGAGAGTACCATTGCCCCTACCCAACTGGTAAAGGTCAGGAGAGGGAGACAAATGCAAAAGTCCGTCGAGCTGGTTAGGCAAAAACGCGACTCTTGTTTAAAAGAGATGACTTATTAGATTTTGCTATGTTGCTAAAAAAATAAGCCAAACATGGGTCCAAACGCCATAAAAACTTGATCTATTTATTAAATGCACTATAAGCATGGATGAAATAATGAAGATTTTTAACTCATAAATAAATTCACCAAATAAATAAGTATGAATATTCTTCCTAAATTCTACCATGCAAGCTACAAAACACTGCTCGCGAAAAGTTTCTAAAATACCATCCATATTTTTGTTGTTATGTTGAACATCTGCAGCTGCATGCCCCGCACCTGTCTGTGTTGCTTCTTCCATAAACACATGCATAACGGAAATTTACGCGCCAAACAGCTACGCGGCAGGCAAACATTGAAAGGGTACAATGAGCGTAATCCGTGGCCAAAGTTACTATATGTAGCAACATCTATATGCAAAAAACCTATGGCCGGGCTGTGGAACTTTTCATTTCGATATTTCGCTTGGCCAAATGTTTTGACTGAAAACAAAATGAGAACTCGCCCCAATTTTAAGCCGCTATCGGCTGATACAACACCATTGTTGACATGATGAAAACTCACATTCGGCCACAAGCCTACACAAGACGGAAGGCCCAACTGATGTGTCCGGGTGTGACCCCACACCGTAGTGCATGAAATTTGGAGTCGTTCATCTGCTCGTACACACTGCCCACGAGGCTATGGAGAGCGAAGCCCAATGTGGACTAATATTTTAAGTCTCTGAATCATGAACTCTTTCCATACATGATAAAAACATCAAAACATTTAAAGGTTCGCCTAGCAGGGGTAAACCACCAAACATTTAGACAAGTGCTCGCCAATATGCGCTGCATTTAATTTATTTTTTTTGCAGGTCGTACACAGAAGACTCGCACCAAAAGACTTAATTATTGCGGTGACCAAGTTTCGTCGATACATACAATAATTTTAGACGCCGTCGCTGCGTTAAATCTTGAAGCAATTCAGTTTACAGCGAGGATGGAAAACATTCTTTTTGACTAACAATTTGCCGGCCTTTTCTCAAATTTTCCTCAAATCTCAATATTTTCAACAGCGCTTCCAAAACTCAAAACCCTAGTAAGTAAGCGATCGCATTGCTTTTACTTGACTACCTTACTACCTTAAAATTACCAGCCTTAAAGATACTCTTACATTACCCTTAAAGTTACGAAGTTTGATTTTATTCTCAAGCTCTCCATACAAACTTATTGCCACTCCCAAACATCAATTTCAGCTTTTTCACACGCTTCACGGTCACCGACTCGCTCAACTATACTCATCACGGTTGTGGCACAACTCTAACACACTTCAGCAGTTATTTGTGTTTTTAATCGCGACATGACCAAAGTCAAATGTCATTTTCAAATTCGTCCGTGTTTAAACAAAAATAATGAATTAAAAGAAAGGTCAGCACTGTTAGCCATAACTTGAGTTCCATTTTCTCTCTGGTTGATACACGTTGTCCCACTAACCAACGTGACGGAAACAACACCTTTTTCTTATATTTGACGAAAATTCAAAAGTCGCCGCGGCCGACTATGACATCCCGTCCAGTCAACAAAACGCTTACAGCATGGAGCGAGCACTGAACATACCGCTTGGTGGAAAATTCACGAGTTTCAACATAACTTTAAGTTTGAATGCGGGTAAGTCACAAATAATTTCGTCGCATCACGTCCGGATCAATCCTAATAGCCTACCTGGCATTTTAGCGAATTTCATCCAATGCCGAATCATCCAATCAAAATATCATTGCCAATTAAACAAATCACAGGCAGAAGAGCTCCGCAAGATGGGCTGAACGTTCTGTATAATTAGGTCAACATTGTTGGAAAAAAAAAATCGAAGTACGTTCACTTGAGCGTCAAGGGCAAAATCCAGTTTGATTGAAATCAGATTTGGGGCGGCTCTGCTAAATCCCATTCGTGTCTGGAAAGTAAAATTCCACGTTGTTAGAATAACAAAACATCAACACTTGTTCTCAGAGCTGTCATGGGTACAGAAGATCCACAACTAAAATCCAAGTTCTTGTCAAAAAAATTCGCCCTTGACCTTGGAGATGGTTCAATGCAATCATATATGCATTCAGTTGCACATTGCACCGCCGCGTGTCCCGGCTTGCCACAAATTGCAAAAAGTTCATGGGTAGGACGAATGTCTACTGACGATAAAAAGTTCACATGTGGGTTGACTGCGAGGCTGCGAGAAGGTAAACCAGGATCATGACTGAAGTTGTAAAAGTTTTCTACCCGATTCTTTCACCGTGTGGCGTTTGGGCTTCGCCTGGGGGAATTACTCAAATGGTAGATGCACTGAATGAAGTGGAGGGCAACTAGCCAGGAGTTGGGCCGATTTAAATCATGTTGATTTAAATAAGTGATTAAATCGCGATTTAAATCAAAATGATTTTTTTTTAAAAAATACTGATTTAAATCAATTTTTTGGTATTTAAAAAACAAGTAATGACAAAATAATTTGTTAAATACATTTCAAACTTTAAATCAATACTTTTATCAAAATAAAAGATTTAAACCACTTTTAGCATTCAGATACCCTCTATGGTAGCAATGAC